>JAULKM010129298.1:0-36587 GCA_032355605.1 Rubia tinctorum
CTATCTACTTAGTTGTATTTAGTGAGCATATTGGGCTTAAAAATAGTATCTTTGAGAGGTACGGCGGCGACCTCCCAAATACCCCTGAGTGCTAGTAAATATAGTTTAATTTCGTGTTTGCATACTAGTTATTATTAGTTGAAAATCCCCCCCAAATGGTTATTTTCACAACACTTCTTACTCCTAACATGTGGTCAGATTGACGACATGACCACGGTTTTGTGTAGCTAGCTTCTAGACTCATAACATCTCTATGGACAATCTCGGTACTTGCCACTATCTACCGTTATTAGTAGCATAGTAGTAGGAACGGGAGAACCATTACAACTTTGACATTTAACCCTTAATAGCTTCTGGGAGCCTTATCCCGCGTGTTTAACAATGCATCGGGAGAGGGCGGGTCAAATTTTGGCACCGTTGTCGTGGATGTTAGTTTAAGGTCTAGTAATTATTTTGCATTGCATTTTTATAAAGCTTTTTTTCATAAATCAAAATTACTCCAGAGTTCAAATTTAGTCTATCTCCCCTGCCTTATACCAGCCTAATTTACAAGCCCATTTCTCTAATTTACAAGCCTGCCTTTTGAAAAGCTTAAAACAAAAATTATATTAACAACTTTTTAGAAAAAACAGCCAAAACTGAAGCAACTATCTGCCGTTCTTACTCTCCATCTAACAATTGATTCATAACCATACCCAGCTTCTTCTTGTACTGGTTCTTCTTTCTCCACTCACATTCTAACTTGATCTGAAAAGCCAAAGTCTCAGGCCTCAGATTTTGCTTCAAGAAAACTCTCTTTTTCTTTCCATCCACACATAATAGAATGTTGTGACAGTCAACATAAGCTTCTTGCTCTTTCTCTTTTTGGTCTGTAGGAACAACTGCTTCTTCAATTCTCTTATGACAGAACCGCATTTCACCTGTAAGTCACCTTGGATCTCCTTGATGAACTTGCATTCGAAGAATATGTGCTTTGCTGTTTCAGGAACTAGATAACAAAAAAACAAAGAATTTGATTTCCCAGAATACCAAAATCACATAGTCTATCTATGGTAGCAAGTTTTCAATTCAAGAACATCCATAAGAAGAATATATGTTTTGTCAAAATCATTTTATGTCAAATAATCCCGAACTTAGTTCTTTCCTCTTCTCCTCCTTTCATTTTGTTATAAACCATTGCAACTTTCAACCTCCTTTTTTTTAATCCTTCCACTCCTTTAGTTCTGGGTGAATCTTAGTTATGAGTTTGAGCAAAAACTTCCATACCCAGCTCTGAGAATCTGTGACATTGCAATCACATAACTCCTTTCCCTTTATATAGTAAGCTTGTAGCCATTGAATCCACAGAATATCCTACTTCTGATCAATATCCCATGTATGCTTACAAAGTGCTTCTTGATTCCATACACCTGGATCTCTTATCCCCATTCCACCATACCAATTGCCCCTACTGATAGAATCCCAGGAAGCAGCAGTAAATCCTCTTTGATCTTCCTCCCTTCCCCAAAAATAGCATGAGCATATCTTCACCATTCTACCAATTATGTTTTCAGGAATCTTCATTATGCAGCCCCCAATAACCAGTAAAACTAAGCAATACTAAATTGATCAGTTGAAGCTTCCATGCATATGAAAGATTTTTTGAACCGTACCTTTTAATTCTACCACTTTTCTTTTCCATTAAGCACTCACAATCAGTTTTGTCCCATATAATAGAAGTAGAGGCAGGCCAAGATATTTCATAGGGAATTCACATTTCATAATCTTCAAATAGTTAGCCAACAACAATTGACTAGTTTCACTCATTTTTTAGAAAAACATTTTGGACTTACATGCATTTACTCCTAGCCCAGTGACATACTGAAAATCCTCCATTATATGTACTCCCTCTACTGACTTCTTCTCAGCACTGCAAAAGAGTAGCAAGTCATCTGCAAATAGTAGAGAGTGAATTCCAATTTTTTGCACCTTTGATGATAGCTAATCAACTTCTGCTTGAAGGATCTGTTCAGCATCCTTGCCAGATATTCCACACAGATAACAAACAATAATAGAGACATTGGATCACCATGTTTTACACTTTTCCTAGCTTCAAAATATTAATTTCACTTTCCATTTATAGCTAAACATAAAGATGAACTTTTGATGCACCTTTCTATCCAGCTAACCATTAAATCAGGAAAATTCAATTATCTCCGCCAATCAATAGGAAAATCCCATTCAACACTGTCAAATACCATACTTATATCAAGTTTTAACACATAGCTAGGTTTCATGCAATCATTTCTATATCTGTGCAAAAGTTCTTGAGCTAGAAGCAAGTTATGAGAGACATGTCTACCTATTATAAAAACACTTTGGTTGGTGCTTATTATATCAAGTAACACAGGTCTCAACCTAGCACAAATGATTTTTGTGATTATTTTATAAACCATAGAACAACATGCTATAGGCTTGCAGTCTGAAGTTACCTGTGGAAGAGCAGTTTTAGGCAGCAGAGTAATTACAACATTGTTGAAAACATTGGGCATTTCCTCTCCATTAAAGAAACCTTCCATAGCTTCAATTAAGTTTTTCCCACTAACTCCCATGATTCTTTAAAGAATTGGCTTGTAAAGCCATCCTTACCCGGGCTCTTTGCGGATACTTCTCAGGGCTGTTAGCACTTCTTCCCTCTTTATGGGTAAGATCATGTGCACTTGTTGCTGTGCATATACAACCTTTCCAAACTTCACCACATTCTTATCAAGTTTCCCAGGCTTCTTACTATGGCCAAGCAAATTCTTAAAATGTATCATAAACTGTTCTTCAATTTCATTCTGATCAGAGTATTCAACATCTTCCATTCTCACTTTAAGAATGTTTCTCTTATATTGTTTAGCTTGCATGACTGAGTAAAACAGTTTGGTAGGCATGTCCCCTTCATTAAGCCATTCCATTTTTGTTTTTTGCTGCAGAAATAAATATTCAGCTTCTTGCAATCTTTCAACAACTCTCCTGGTATCCTGCTCAGTTTTTTCCTTCACTACTGAAAAAAGGTTCACCATTCAGTTCCTCTTGTGCTTTCCTCCAATCCTTCATACTATTTTCCACCCTTTATGCTATTTCACCAAATTCTCTTCTGTTCAGTCTTTCCAGGGGTCTTTCAACTGCCTTTAACATACTGGCTAAATCCTTCAGACACTTCACTTCTTTACTGCTCCATATTTTCTTGACTGTTTCTTTAAAAAAATGGTGAAAGAGAGAACATGTTAAAGTATTTGAATGGTTTCTAAAATGTTTTAACTCTGATATCAAATATGATCACCATAGAGTGATGGTTAGAGATCAATTTATCTATAATTTCATATAATACATTCCCCCTTGCATCCAATCACTTCTCATTTACAAAGCTTCTTTCTATTCTGCTCCAGATTCTATCTTCACTCATTCTTCTATTACTCCAGTTATAGTAATTATCTTTAGTTTTTATGTTCATCAAGTCCTGTGCTTCAATCACCTCTTGAAACTCCTCCCTTTATTTCTCCTCAACTGGTTGTCCTCCAATTCCGTCCATAAACTCCAGTGGATTGTTGAAATCTCCCCCCTAAAAACCAAGGGTTATCCCTGATTCTCAAACTTTTTAAGAATTGCCATAGCACTTTCCTTCTCTCGTCAGAATTATGCCTATAAACTATAGTACAATAACTGCTCTTACCAGTATCTTTTTTCAAGATCTCCAAATCAATCCACTGCTCTCCTTTACTCAGCACTGTGACCCCTAGTAAAGTACCTTTCCATAACACCCAAATTCTAACTCTTGTTATAACATCCTCATTATCTCCAATTCCCAATCAGAACCCAAGCTTTTCAGTACCTCCAATTTTTTCTCTTTTTTAATTTTTGTTTCTAGTGAGCTTAGTAGTCCCACTTTGTTTAGCAAAAATAAGTTCTTGACTGCACCATGTTTACCATTTTTATTGAACCCTCCTATATTCCAAAATACCCAATTATAGGTCATAAGGGTATTTTCCTCCAATTTCTTCATAACTCTCCATTCCACTAGTTTTTCACCAGCCCCACTCTTTTCATCCTTATTCACTCTGAGTTCTTTTTTATGTTCCACTTCGGAACTGTGCCCAATCTGATTATCATTTCCAACTCCTTTCACAACTTCATTTTTTGTACTTCCTTCTTGTCCTCCAGCCTTTTCTTTATCTTCTTTTCTGTCCCCAATTTTGGCTATAGAAACATAAACTCTCCATTTCTTTCTTATCTCAACTTTCTCCTTGTTCTTCCTACATTCATTACCAGTGTGGCCTAATTGACAGCATTCCAAGCATTTTACGGGTTTCCACTCGAATGCAATATGCTGTTGCACAATGACCTTATGTTTATTCAAATACACAACTCTGTCAGGAACCTTATCTCCGATTTCAACCTCTACTTTAATCCTTGCAAATGACAGTATTTATTTCTCAAGAGTAGGTTTATCTAAACACACTGGTTTGCTTATAGGACTGGCAATTTTACTCATCAGTTTAGGACTCCAGTAAGCAGTAGGCAGGTTTGGAAATTGAACCCAGACAGGGACTATATTAGGTTCATTAAGATCTATATCAGCATACCAAGACTTCATTATAAGAGGTTTCCCATCAAAATATACATTACCATAGTCAATTATCTCATCTCGACAAGAAATTGAATTAAACTTCACCATGAAAATACCTTTCTCCAGCTGCCAGACTTCGGTGATTTTCTTCCCCCAAATTCGATATAAGAAACCATCCACTACTTTAAATGGGGGGTTATTTCCTAGAATTTTGCAGACAATCAAAGAATCCTATTACTTAGCACTTTCCTCCACTTCCTCCATAGATATTTCAGCCACTTTCATGCATTCTTTTTCAATTGGGTCATAGAATCTGACATCCTTTGTATCCTCAGTGAACAGACCACTCCATTTCCTCTCCTCCTCATTTTCCATCCTATCTCCCTAGGATAATCATTTGCCTTCTCTGATTTCCATACCCTTCGAACTTTCTCCGTGCTCCAGTTTTATTTCCCTCTCTGTTGGAGGTAATAACCCCAGGAATTGGGCATCTTCTTCAGCCTTAGGCATCAAGTTTTCAGACCTTACCAATGATTTTGGAGTAACTTCACTATCCAATACACTTTTCAAACCCTCTAATTTCTCTTCAGCTCTGATTTTTTATCCCTCAGTGATACTCCTTAAATGAGCAAGTGTCTTCTTTTCAAATTTCTTCCCCCGGACTTGTCCATGGTGGCGAAGTTCAGAGAACTCACCAAATCTGGGGAAAAAAGAAGATCAGAAAATTGCACACAGTTATGATGTAGATCGAACACAATCATATCGCACATTACATATTAGTTGAGTAATTAGTGTTATTTTTGTTTTTGTTGGCTTTTGGTTGTTGAGCTTTATTCAGTTGTTTATTTCAGACTTTTCTGCTAGTTTGTTCTTGGTTGGATATTGTTAACTCCTGGTTTATGATACATCCCGTACCAATTATTTGGGAGTTTTAAATTGTCCAATGGACATTACCGGTGGAAAGCGACGAAGGAAAAAGAGGCTGAGATAGGAAGTTTCGCGGAAGCTGGTTATTGTGATTGAAGAATGGATAGACATGGCAGAAAAAAAGCCACACCTTGAGGGAGTTGATGGCTCAAAACTTGGAGACTCAACCCCTCTGAATCATCTTCTCGCCTCTACCGTCGAATGTTACATGTGAATTGAAGAGTGGGATGATCTATTGCTTTCCGACCTTCCACGGGATGGCCGGAGAGGATTCCAACCAGAATATTTTGGAATTACACTTGGTGTATATGAATATGAAGCCTGCCGGAGTCTCAGATGAAGATTACAATCTACGATCATTTCCCTTTTCACTTCGGAATTCGTCCAAAGATTGGTTGTATTATCTTCCTCCCGGATGTATAACATCATTGTTGGATATGAACCGCCGCTTCTAGGAAAAATACTTCCCAGGCTTGAAGTCACAGGGATTGAAGAAACAGTTGTCCGACATTTCCTAATTTTCCAATGAGTCCCTATACAAATATTGGGAGCGCTTCAAGAGGTTGTTGGCGAGTTGCCTATACCATCCATACAAAGAAGGAAACCTAGTTTACTAGTTCTCTGCAGGCCTGTGCTACAGTGATATGCATATGGTAAGTGCCGATTGCAATGGCTCTATTGCCAACACCAGATCAAGGAAGGCTATGGCACTTTTTGAAGAGATGGACAACGACACAAGGAAATTTGGCACACGATCAAGGGTTAAGCCCATGGAGCAGACAAATCAAACCCCTAAACTGGAGGAGCAATCCCAAGTCCTTGCCTCCATGATGAAATAGTTTATAAAAAACTGAGTTCTACAAGAAAAGTTTATGGCGTATTCAATCTAAATCATCACACAGATTCATGTCCACAAGTAGTGGAGGATTTTGAAGAATTTGAGGCGTTAGAGTTTAACAACAGTGGAAATAGGCCACAATTTTCTATGGGTCAACAACAAGGGTTCCAGGGGAACTAGGAGGAGAAAGACAAAATTCCTATGCAAATACCTTCAACCCGAGGTACAGAGATTATCCCAATTTCCATTGGCGAGAAGACAATCAACCACAATGGTACAACCGAGGAGGATAAGCTCCACCTCAACCCTATCCGAGGGGAGAAAGGCCTTTAAACACAAACGATCCACTTTACAAGTCGGACCAAGAAGAAATTCTATATGTTATCTCTCAATTAGCCAAGAATCAAGACATCTTCGTGAAGCGAACAAGGCGAGAGATAGAGGATCTCAGAACAAGGGCTTTCTCAAGAATTAAAAATCTTGACATTTAAGTCGGGAAACTTGCCACATTGGTGAGCTGACTTGAAGCTAAGGAGTCCGGAAAACTTACCTCTCAACCTGAGATTAATCCGAGGAATGTTAGTGCCTTGAAATTGAGAAGTGGGGAGGAAGGGCGCAAGCTCGAGAAGGAGACCCAACAAGAAAATGTCTTGGTTGAAGAATGCAACAACACCAACTTGAAGGAGAGAGAATTTTTTTTGGAGGAGCCCATCAAGGAGGTTCCAACACCCAATGGATAGGTGAACCTCCAGCCGCCATTCCCTAATGCACTTAGGGAGGGGCAAAGGCAACAACCAATGACTAGAAAATCCAAAAAATTATAAAAAAAGGTGAAGGTTAGTGTTCTAATATTAGACTTGATAGAGCATGTTCCTTTTTATGCAATGTTTTTGAAAGTTGCATGTACTAAGAGAGGAGTAAGCCACTTAGAAAGATAGGTAAATTGAAAGTAGGAAGAGTTGCCACTTTGAATCATAGAAAATTGCCTACAAAATGTGACAACCCTGGCATTTTATCAATCCCTATTTATTTAGGTGGTAAAATGGTAGAAAATGCTATGATCGATCTTGGGGCTTATATTAATTCCATTCCTTCGTACATATATAAGAACCTATAAATAGGTTAACTAAAGAAGATTGGGGTGATTGTCCAAATGTCTGATCAATCTCAAGCTAGTTCTTGTGGAGTAGTTAAGGATGTGATGGTTCATGTAGAAAAATTAGTGTTTTTGGTGGGCTTCAATGTTCTTGATATTGCGCACGATGGTTGTGGAACTTCAATTTTACTGGGGAGACCTTTTCTAAACACATCAAGGACTAAGATTAATGTTCACTCAGGAAAATTAACCTTGGAGGATGACATGGATAGAGTTGGTTTTTATATCTACAAGTCTAATAATGATTCGCCTAACCCCTCTCTTGTATGTAAAGACGTAACCTTGTGTGAGGAAGATGTTCAACTTGATAACTCTTGTATTTTATATGATTATTGTCTTGATGTAACCATTGATGATAGTGATGAAGATAGCATGAATGATGAGAGTTTTGATGAATGTGAAAGTGATGATAGAATCCTACCTTTCCCTTTAATTGTGATGAACATGTTGATGAGATTATTTCCTTACGTAATGTTAGTGATGAATTGTCTATATTGGATTGCTATTCTATGCTCACTAACATGCAGTAGTTTTGGGAAAGTGGTGAGGATGTTAAACACCCTTGACCACCTCCTAAACCCAAGATATGACTAAGGATTCGACATTGGCTTTGAAGGGATACTCATTTTTCTTGGTAAACAAAGCGCCTGAAGGTAAGGAATACTCCTTGTGGAGGCTTATTCACAAGGATGTCATCATGGGTGGAGTCACTGATGGCAACTCTGGAGACCCAACGGTAGGTGCTTTCAACTAGATGCATGAAAAAAAGAATAAGTCGTGAGGACGACAATAAATATACGGTGCTTGTTCTTGCTTAGTTTTGATATATTTTGGTAGATTTTTCATGTTTTTAGGATGTGACAAAGAATTTTAAGATCAAACTCTTATGGATTGATGATTTTGAGTGAAAAGAGATAGGGATTATTTGTTGACAAAGTATTTTCGAAAAAGGGAGAAAGGGGAGGGGGGAAGGCACTTGCCTCGTGTCACACCTGTTGGCCAAGGGGGACCTCATGCCGAATCCTGGCATGGACGTGTGCGATTATGGAATGGGCCGTGCCAGATGTTTGGTACGAAGATGATTGTTTCCAGACTTCAAAATTTTGTGATTTTTGGGCCAAGAAATTCAGATTTTTGAAATTCAAACTTTGAGCTAAAACATGTAATTCTTGGCTCATTAATCCAAAAAATCCTTATCTTCCCCCAAGTGTTGGTGTAAATAGTACATCAACACCTCCCTTATGAATAAATTGATCGGTACTATTTTTCCCTCTCACTCTCTAATTTAAAAAAATGCCACCCTTATCTCATGTGTAACTTTTTTTAAAACATTATTTGCTGATTTTTTTATCCATAGTACATTACCTCACCCATTGATTCATTTAGCTCATTAACATTTCTCAAGAACACTCCCTCTCATTCTCCTTTGGATTTTCGAAAATTTGAGCCTTTTTCCTCAAAAATTAGCATTTTCTTCTTCTTCTTCTTTTGTGGATTCTTCATCTCTTGGCTTCAAATTCCGGGTAATACTTTGAGCTCTATGTTTACTTTCTTTTTTTTAGAATGCTGGTGATTTAATGAAGATCTTTGTGCTTGGAAATATATTGACATGTTCTTGGGATAAATTTTTGGGTTATTTGAATGATTTTGTGCTAAACTAAGTGTGGGGGTGGATGTATTGTTTTTGTGCTTTGATTATGAGATCTTAATTGAATGTGATGATTTAAGAGAGATGATTATTGATTGCATTAAACTCTTGATGGGATGTTACGTTTGTTCTTGGATTGATAGTTTAGAAATGATGTTTCTTGTTTTGAATGACCCTTATGTGAAGATAGTATGTTTTGGGAATGTCTTGGCTATGTGTGAAGAAATTCTCTTTTTGAATAGGTCTTGATGGATGCTTTTGATTACCATTGCATTACCACTCTTTTCTTGATATGAATAGGATGCCTTCAAAGAGACCAAGGTCGGAGAAAGGGAAATCTTTCTAGAGTGATAAGGGAAAGAAACCGGCCAAAGTTGTTAAACGAGGGCCGGCTACTACCCTTGCTCCCATCCCTATTGGCTTGGTTAATAAATTCATGGGTTTAACAAAAATTTTTGGGATCGCGACTCGGAGGTGGAGATACCTAAGTGGCCCGAAGCATACTATTTTGGAAACAAAGTTCGCTTGCAAGGAGATGTTGGGTGCTCTAGGCCTACTCGAGCTCGTGACATACTTTCTTAGTAGGATAGGCCTAGAGGGATACTTTGACAAGCACTCAAAGACCTATACTTAATGGAATTTGGAATTCTTGGCAACTTTGGAGCAAATGAAGGATAGCGAGGGGAGGAGGCACTTTCGATTCCACTTGGACGACATTGAGTACTTTATGTCTCATGAGACATTGCACAAGCATTCACATGGAAGTATGGAAAAGAGGTTCTGAGGATACACGACAGGGCCTTCCATTCTCTTTGGGAAAATTTTGGAGGATTCTTTCGGGCACAGAGGAAGCACCTTTGCAAGATCACAGTGATTATCCATCCGGAAATGAGATATGTGCAAAGGTTACTTTCCATGGGGGTATTTAGTCACGGGGAACTCTCCAATGTTCCGGGTTGAATGTCCAAGTCCTTTAGGTAATGACTCCGAAGGAAAACTTTTACCCCAACATGGTTTCTGCTTTCGTGGGGAGAGAGGAAAGGTGGAAAGATCTCAATTGGTGGAATGGTCAAAATTGTAGCACAACATTTGGGGTATACGATTCCCTCTTCTTTAGGGTTGGAAAATTTGAGATGCTCAGGTACATGGTATACAATGGGCAAAGGCATGCATGGTTGCTGCCGCTACTTTGGAGGCTCATTTTGTATGGCTATATAGTGGTTCCACAGTGTGCAACTTCATGATTCTCATCCAACCAAAGTGTACAATGATCAATCATGATACAGTGTTGGATAATCTAATCTTAGCCTCAGATATGAGGTTTGAGAAGGATTTCTACAAAATCCTCTCAGACTCAGACATAGATGTCGAGGATAATGAAGAAGAGACCTCGAATAGAGCACCCCTAGCCATTTGTTTAGGGAGAAACTCTCTAGTTCCACCCAACTTATGTGGGATATCAGTGAAGTGGTAGGGGGGATAAGCGTTGAATTGGAGGAATTTGGAAGTAGGCTAAGCTCGATGGAGGGTACAATGCATGATTGGTGATATAGGCTAGACACCATTGAGTGGGAGATGACCGTGGAGTTTTCCATCATGATGAGGGATCGGATGCCCACGAGGAGGCTATCAAGCAGGTACTTGAGGGGCTTAACATTTCGAAGCTCGATGGATTTTGAGATGTTAGCCCTATTTAGAGACACGAGATGCATCAAGAACAGAGGCGGAGGAGGAGCGAGACTCGAGGAGAGACCCTTCAGGATCGCATGAGTGTGTTCCATTACTTCTCTTTCTCTCACTTATGATTTGTATTAATTCATTGCAGTGGGGACAATTCTTGGTTTAAGTGTGGGGAAGAGAGTAGTGAGCACTTAGGAGTTTTCATCTTGGAATTCTGTTTTGTTTTTGTTTTTATTTGGTGTGTTTTTCTTTGCCTTTTGGGAAGTTTGGTAGAAACTTTGATGGTTTGATCTTTAGTTGGTTATCACTTTGTTGGGGAATGTTTTGGGATAAAAAAATGGTGGTGTAATTTTTTGTTTTCTATGATTTTTTGTGGTATGAAGCCCAACTTTGGAGCATTTTGTGCTAAACCAAAATTTTTTTAAAAAAATTGAAAAAATGAAAAAAAAATACCCGGCTAAGTTGGAAACTCTAAAGGGAAACTTAGGCAACAAAGGGAATGAAAGCTCGGATAGGTCGAAAGGCCAAGGTAAAAATGAGAGGCTAAGGCCCGGATAAGTTTGAAAACATAGGCAAAAATGAGATCGTGTGGAAAAATGTGAGATGGTGAACTTAGTATGTGTGAAAGCTATGATGAAATTTGATGTACAGAATATAGCATGCGTTAGCCGATGCATTTAACACATTTATTATCTTTTGTTTGGTTGATTGCTAGTTTTAGTTAGGTTTGCAGGACAGAGGGTTTAGACGACCATTATTTATTTTCTTGTCTAAATCCCATGTTTTGTGGACCTAATTACAACTAATGGATGTTTTTAATTCATGGGTGCCTAGATCTTCCCTTTTGATCTCATATTAGGTGGCTCATGAGTACTTATTCTTTTTATTATCTTTTGTAGAAGGCCACGAACCTTAAGTTGTGGTAGTAGATTTGAAGGCCACTTGCAAGGGTGGTATAAACTTGAAGGAAATAAACCTCAACTCATGGTAGTAGATGGAATAGGAACTAAAGAAGGTAGATTCAGAGTTCACAAAGGCCAAGTCTAAAGCGGAATAATTATTGTCCTAGATTTGCATGAAGTTTGAGGAAAGATCCAAGAAGAATAAGCACTTTAGAATTGCACCATTGGATTCATTTTATCGAGCACTATGAAATATACTACAAGAAATCTCAAATCGGACAAACAGTTCATCCGTAGGGGAGAAAAGAAGATTGGCAACCGAACTAGCGCGGCTGGCACATACAGCACTAGCCTGGCACAAACCAGAGGCTAGGATGGTCTGCATCAGCCAGCACTGCCCATGCTGGGAAGCCTTGGCATGGGCCGTGTCAAATCATGGCATGGGAGTACCTCGTTTTGGTTGGTCGTGCCACTGCAAGTTACTTTTCACTCCAAAATCTGCTAGGTTTGGGAGCGAGACACTATGTTTTAGACGGCCCATGCCGTTTCAAGTCACAAATTCCAAGACCAGCACACGGTGCATGAAGAATGACACGAGGTGCACTGAGGTACTGAGAAAAAAGAGAACTCAGCCAATGGGGAGCGCCAAACGATGCATTATGCGGATCAGAAGGAGCAAAAAGAGGACCCGACTGACGGCTCATGCTGGATAACACAGGAAGCTCCAACATGAAGGGAAATGACCCGTGCCAAAGCAGTTGGGATGCGCTAGCATGACAGGCACAATCCGTACCAGGCCTAGTGTCCCGTGCTAGTACGGTCAACACGGTTTGGGCCAGGCTCAACGTTCCGCGACGGTACGAATGACACAAGCCGTGGAACAGACCATCCCCAACGCCAATTGCGGCTGCTATGGTTTTTGGTCTATTTTGGGCCAATTTTTCCCCCAATTCCCTACTTCTATTTTTAGGAGCCTTTAGTCTTCTAGGGTATACTAAGTAGGCATAATGTAGATTTTATATCTCTCTCTAGGTATAAGTAAGAGGAGAGTTCTCTCTCTCTCAAAAGTTCTTTTTCTATTTTCCTTCTCTTTTCTTTTATTTCCCTTATTTTCCTAAATCTATGGAATTTAATTCAATATATTCCATGGATCCATTTTCCAGGGAGTAGTTTATTAAAATTGGGGTTATTTGTATTCATGATTAGATTTTTAGCTTTTTTAGATTTAGATTCTCCTGTTTTAATTCCTATGAATATTTGTGCTTGATGTGTGATTTATCATCTTTGAATATTTATGCTATGTCATTATTATGATACATCCATCCATGTATGCTACCATATTATCATGATAGATATCATTTCTATCTTGGGAGTGGTAGAATTATGTATTAGGTTCAAGAACACTGGTGAGATGAGTGCATTCATGTCACTTTGTTGAAATATCTATGCATGTGTTAAACCATAATTCTAATTGGATAGTCGTGGCAGAGGAATTGCATGCTGGGCGGTCGATTTGGTAAATCCCAAAGAGGGGAAACCCTTGGCTTACCCCAATAGATTGAGCATGATTTTTTGAAGCAACTGAGGTTGTGTCAGCTTGAAGAAATCACAAATTTGTGCCAACCTTAGAATCATAACAAGACGTCAATTACCTTTGCATCTCCAGGACTAGGGATTGATATCTATAATGGAGAGTCCGGGATATAATGCCTTTATTTTCATATCTAACGGTTTCGACCTACGCGGCAAAGTCATTTTAGGTGGACTTTGTTCCTCCAAGAAGGGGTCGCATTAAGAGTAAGAGACAATATGGTCTGCAGAGTCACAGGATTAGAGCACATCCCTAATTACGGAGACGGTGAGATAAGTGTGTATTGCTGGTAGTACCTTGTGTTACAGACGAGGGAAATATCTGGCTATCTCCACACTATGTGACATAGACATAAAATAGGTATATATTCTCATATGTGAATGAATCGAGGATAAGATCCAGTTATCGATCATGCTACGCAAATACCCCCAAGTGCTAGTTAATATAGTTTATTTCCGTGGTTGCATGTTAGTAGTTTATAATTAATAATTGAAACCCCTCTAAGTGGTTACTTAAACAAAACTTGTTATTCCTAACACATGGTTAGATTGATGACCCGATCACGATTTTGCATAACTAGTTTCTAGACTCATAACATCTCTGTGGATGATATCGGTACTTACCACTATCTACCGTTATTGGTAGCATAGTAGTAGGAACGGGACAAACGTTATAAATTTGATATTTAACCCTTAATAGCTTTGGGCATCCTCCTCCCGCGTGTTTAACAATGCACCGGGTGGGGCAGGTCAAAAACCCAAAAGGGCTCCTATGCAAAATGAGAGAAATTGATAGAAAATGGAAACTAAGTTGATGATCTTTGGAATTTTCCATGGTTGTGGCTAAGTTTAAAATCTCGATTTATCCTTTTTTACAACCGATTTGAGAATCGTGTGGATTATCCTTGGTGGTTCTTTCGGAAATGACTCTTGGATTGGTTTTGGCGGACTATTCAGTGGAGTAAGCTAGTTCAACACTTATTTTTTTATGCTTACTTTTTTTTCACATTATATTGGGATGGTTAGGTTACTTTGGTATCTTTGGGGAGTGTGAGAGTTGTGAGATTCTTACTTCTTTGGGGGAACTAGGGTAGCTTTGGAATAAGTTGAATGCATTGGCTAGCTTTTCTTGCATGATACATTACGCTTAGGTATTTTCTTGTTTTTTTACTCGAGGACGAGTGAAGATTTAAGTGTGGGGGGATTGATGTGCACCATATAGCATGCATTAGCTGATGTATTTAACACATTTTTTATCATCTTTTGTTTGGTTGATCGCTAGTTTTTGTTAGGTTTGCACGACGAAGGGTTTAGATGACCATTATTTGTTTTCTTGTCTAAATCCCACGTTTTGTGCACTTAATTTGAAATAATGGACACTTTGTAGTCAAGGGTGCCTAGATCTTCCCTTTTTGATCTCATCATTAGGTGGCTCGTGAGTACTTCTTCTTTTTATTATCTTTTGAAGGCTACGAACCTTAAGTCATGTATTTGAAGAGCACTCACAAGGGTGGTAGTAGACATGAAGGCTACAAACATCAACTCGTGGTAGTGGATGGAATGGGACCAATGAAAGTGGATTCGCAATTCACAAAGGCCAAGTCCAATGTGGAAGAATTGTTGTCTGGGAGCTGCACTAAGTTCGAGGAAATATCCGAGAAGAATCAACACTTGAAAATTTCACCATTGGATGCGTCTTCTCGAAATATGTGAAATCAACTGCAAGAAATTTCAAATTGAAGAAGATTGGAAACCGAACCAGCAGTGACCGGCACTAACCGTACTAGCTTGGCACGAACCAAAAGCTAGAATGACCAGCATCAGTCGGGACGGCCTATGCTGGGAAGCCTTGGCATGGCCTGTATCCACTGGCATGGGCCGTGTCAGATTATGGTATGGGGGGTGCCTCATTTTGGTTGGCCGTGCCACTCCAAGTGACTTTTTACTCCAAAATTCAGCTAAGAATGGGAGTGTGACGTTCTGTTTTACATAGCCTGCGCCTTTTCAAATTACAAATGTCAAGACCAGCCCATGGGGTGTGAAGAATGATGCGAGGTGCACCTAGGTACTGATAACAAGGAGCATCCAGCCGACGGGGTGCGCCAAATGATATGCGGCGCAAATTAGGAGGAGCAAAAAGAATACCCAGTCGAGGCCCGTGCCAGATGACATGGGAAGAGCCAGCACGAAGGGAAATGGCCCGTGCCAGAGTCGTTGGGATACGTCAGCATGATCAGCACAGTCTGTGCCTGACCCGACATCCCTCTCCAGCACGTACAACACGGTTTGGGCCAAGCTCAGTGTCCCTAGACGGTACGAACGGTACAGGTCGTGGCACGAACCACCCCTTGCGTCAATTGTGCCTGATAGGGTTTTTGGCCACTTTTTGGATTTTTTTGGCCAATTTCACTACTATATATATAGGCCAATGCTAATTAGGGTTTAGGTTATGCTTCATTTTCATATCTTAAGAGTAGCCTAGAGAGATAAAAATTCTCCTCCTTCTCTTTAGTTCCCTATCTTTTCATCTTTTATTTTCCTTTGCCCAAATGGCATTGAATCCAATTAAATACTTTGATTCAATATCAAGGGAGTAGTTAATCAAACTTGGAATGATTTGTATTCTTGATTAGATTTTTGGCTTTTTGAGATTTAGATTCTCTTATTTAAATTTCTATGAATATTTGTGCTTAATGTGTGATTTATCATCTTTGAAGATTTATGCTATACCATTATTCTGATGCATCCATACATGTATGTTAGCATTATATCATGTTAGATATCATTGCTATCTGGGGATTGTTAGAATTATGGAGTAGGTTCAAGAACACGGGTGAGATGAGTGCATTCATGTTACCTTGATGAAGTATCTTTGCATGTGTTAAAAAATAACTCTAGTTGGACGGTCGTGGTAGATGAATCGCTTGTTGGGCAGTCGATTTGGAAAATCCCAACGAGGGGAAACCCTTGGCTTACCTAGATAGATTGAGCATGATTGTTCATAGTAACTAGAATTGTGCCGGCCAGGAGAAATCACAAAGCAGTGCCAACTTTAAAGTTATCACAAGGTATCAATTCCCTATTCCTCTCCAGGTCTAGGGATTGAGATTCATAGTGGAGAGTACGGGATGTAATGCCCTTACTTTCATATCTAACGTTTGCAACCTACGCAAGGCAAAGTCCTTTTTGGCGGGCTTTATTCTTCATAGTGGAGTGTGTTACCATTGAGAGTTAGGGACGGGGATGGTCTGTAGAGTCACTGGATTAGAAAGAATCCCTAATTACAGAGATGGTGAGATAAGCATGCATTGGTGGTAATAGCTTGCATGAAAGATGAGGGAAATATCTGGCTATCTCCACACTATGTGACATAGGAATAATACAGGTTTATATATTCTTATATGTGAATGAATCGAGGATAACAACCAATTATTGGTCATGTTACGCAAATACCCCAAAGTGCTAGTTAATATAGTTTAATTCTGTGTATGTATAATAGTTGAAATCCCCCCATATGGTTATTTTAAAAACACTTGTTATTCCCAAAACGTGTTTGGATCGACAACCTAACCATGATTTTGCGTAGCTAGATTCTAGACTCATAACATCTCTGTGGACGACCCAGGTACTTGCCGCTATCTATCGTTATTGGTAGCATAGTAGTAGGAACATGAGCAACATTATAAATTTAATATTTGACCCTTGATAGCTTCTGAAAGCCTCCTCCCTCATGTTTAACAATGCACCGGGAGGGGGAGGGTCACTCACTTCTTACAACAATAAAGTAGCTAGTGGTAAGTCAGGTGTCGTCCATAGAGATATTTAAAGGTAAGCAGGAAACAACCCACAATAGGGTGTCACCCAAATTGTATGTTGGGAATAGCTAGTACTAAACAGATAATGGGGGGGGGGGTTGTGTACTAACAACTAAAATCATATGAGTAAAGCGATGTAAGATATCAATTAACTAGTTTTGGGGGTATTTGCATAACATGACCGTCATGTGAATTTGATCCTAGATTCTATCACATATAGTCTTATAAACCTAATCTCATGCTTATGTCACATAGTGTGGAGATGACTGAGAATTCCCAATGTCTTTCACACAAAGGTTCGTCTCTCTTAAAACCATCTCGCCACCTCCGCAATTAGGAATGTGCTCTAATCCTTCTGGCTCCGCATTTCATCCCCATAACCTCAATTCCGATGCTAACAAGCCTCTTCGAGGAATCTACACCTACCAATCAACACTAATAGATATAGGATTTAGTCTAATATGTCTGGGGCTCTCCACCATAGACAACAATCCTAGGTCTAGAAAGACAAATGTATTGATGCCTTGTGAAAACTCTAGAATTGATACATACCTACTTGCTACAAACTACACAATTCTTAATTATCGGGGTAAGCCTGGGTTTACCTCTTTAGGAATTTCTATTCGATGACCCCCGGTCTACCACTCCTAACATGAAATCACTCACACAACTAACCAATTAGAATTATTGTCTAACGATCGGGTTGGTAATCTCAAGGTAGAATGAATTCACTCATCTTCTCAGTACTCTCGAGCATACAACACTCCATAATTAGCATTTTTATCCTAGCAAAATATTTTACTATGAATAAAATTATAGATGCATCATAACACATATAATGGCGTAAATCATATAAAAATAGAAACCTGTAATCATGCAATATATTCATAAGCACAGAAAATTAGGTAAATCTAGAATCTAACAAATTCTAATGAAGTCATGATTACAAATAAACTACTCTGGAGACATTGATCCACACTTTGCGGGGTCGCTAATAAATCGACCTTTTCACGGGAAAATCTACTAACCCGCGGAGCGCTTCACAAAGATAGAGATTTGTATGTTGCTCCTGTACTCACTACTAAACTACCAAGGGTAGCAAGTGGCAAGTATGAGGCCATCCATAGAGATGCTAGGAATTTAAAAGTTAACTATGCAAAACTCACAATCGAATCGTCACTCCGATTGCGTGTCAGGAACAGTCACTGTTGCAAACATGGTTTTGGGTGGTTTTATCTATAAAATATAAAACATACAAGATCAAGAGAATAAACTATATTAAGCTAACACTTGGGGACATATTTGTGTTACATGATTCGTAGAATACTTTGATCCTAGATTTTTAAAATACAAGACTCATGAACCTATCCTAATGTTTATGTCACATAGTGTGGTCGATATTCATCACTTCCCTCTATGTGTCTCACAAAGGTGCTCACATCTTATTCTATCGACACCACCTCCGTAATTAGGAAAGTGCATCAAGCGGCCAGGCCGTTATGCACTTCATGCCTGTCTTCAGCTTTGTCTGAGCTTCGACCCTTATCTCCTTGGTGTATTTCCATCTACTACCATGATTAAGCGCGTGGCCTTTGGCGTACTACCATCCTTGTTATTGGCCTTCTAATATTTACTACCATCCTTGTGAATGGCCCTCTACTCTGAAGTGCTTATAAGCGATCTACAATATAGCTCACCAAATAGGATATGGATGCTCATAAAGACATAGCATCCATTAGGTATAAATAAATCTACAAAAAAAGGATATAAACAAGAAAACCAACAAAGGCCATCTGAACCACTTGTGATGTAAACCCAACTAAACCTAGCAATCAACCATAAAAAATACTAATATATGTGCTAAATGCATAGGTTAACGTATGCTTCTAGTAGCAGATAAATTCTAAATCCATGACAATCATCAGATTTAATACCCTAGATCTAGGACAATAAATGAAGAGAGAATATAGTCTCATTCTCTTCATAAACTTACTAGAAATGATAATAATGAGTTGTTAAACCCTGGGAGACTAAAGGTTGCTTATGTAGTAGGTAGATTGGGCCTTGAAAGCCCAAAATGTAGGCAACTCAAGAAGTCACACTGGCACCGGTTATGCCATACTGCAGGTCCAGGCCAACATGACCTAATAGTGCACGGGCGTATGCTGGAGGATATTCCCAGGCTTTGTGAGCACACGAGCCGTACTTAATTGCATGACCCATCATCTAGAGTTATCCTCTTTATCTTCTGAGTACACAACCCATGCTGGATTGCATGACCCACAGTGCATTCAACTTTTGCTGTTCTTCAAGCACTGGTTGTGCTGGATTTTATGGATTATCTTCTGGTCCTTCGCTCTTCAGTATAAGCTATGGCACAGACTGTTCCAGATTTCATGGGCTATGTCATTCTTCAACTTTTCTAAACTTAGTTCTTTTCTTCGCTGTCATGTATCTACTACGATATTTTGAATTGTGACCTTCAGTTTTCAACCATCCTTGTGAATGACCTTCACTATACTAATCCAAAGTACGTACAAGGGATTTACAAATAAGTCCACAAAATAGAATCTTGATGCTTGACCTACACCTTGCAGGGTTGTAACCTTATGGGAGAATTAAGCCACAGAGTGCAAAATGTCAAAGATAAGATATTTGTATTGTTTCTCCCGTACTCATTGTTAATTACTACAACAAAGTAGCTAGTGGCGAGTTCGGGGATATCTAAGAGATACTAGAGTTCAAGAGTTATCTTGACACAACCCACAATCGGGCACCACACCGATTGTGTGCCGAGAATAGCTAGTGCTTTAAAGGGAGAATTTTCGAACTTGACACAACCCACCATCTAGATATTATTTTTACATAGGCCCTCAAAGAAGTAGTGAACTAGATCCCCCTATTTTAATGGATGGTACGGGAAGCTTGATAACAACCTCCTGAAGTGTTCTCAAAACTTATAGAGACACTCATTAGGAAGCTATAAGATGTTTGACAGGTGCTTCTTCAACTCGATGGAAATGTAATCAAAAAAGTACTTCTCTTAAAACTGACATTTCATGTCCATCTAAGACATTATACATCCAGCAGGAGGTAATACAACCAGTCTTTTACTGCATCTCAAAATGAGAAAGGAAAAGACTGTAGGTCGTAGTCTTCCTTTGAAACTCCCGACGACTTCATATTTGTGCAGACCAAGTGAAACGAGGACAAATTCTTGTTGGGGTCCTCACCGGTCATCCCATGGAATGTTGGAAGGCACTGAATCATACCACTCTTCAACTCACAGGTCACATTTTATGGAAGGGGTGGGAAGACAATACAGAGGGGTTTGTTCTCCAAGGTAGGAGCTATCAACTCCCTCAAAGTCTCGTTGTTCTTCGCCATGATCTCTCTCTCTCTCTCTCTCAATATCTAACTCTACAGTTCCCCTTTTCAGAACTACCTCACTAACCCCTCTCCTCCTCATTCGTCATCTACCTGTGATTTCCAGTAAGTAGTGTAAGGCTTATTGGTTAGTGGTAGGGGTATGTACCATAAACTAGGGATAATATAATACTAGTCCACAAAGAAAAACTAGCACACAAGTTAGGAGAATAAAAGAAAATCTATCAAAGAACTCTATAAAACAACCAACAAAGACTAAAAAAATAAAAACACAAACTACTTCTAGAAACTAGTTATGTTAGCTAACAATCATTAAAACTACTATCCTCAGCAGCGCCGCCAAAATTTAACCCGCAACCCAAAGGGTCATTACCTTGTGGGAGAATTAACCTGCGGAGTGCAAAGTTTCAAAGATAAGATATTTTTATTGTTGCTCCCTAGCCACTGCTAATAAGAACAAAGTACCTAGTGGCAAAATCTGGGTCGTCCACAGAGATACTAGAATTTAAGAGTTAGCTTGACATAACCCACAATTGGGGGTCACTCTGATTGTGTGTTGGGAATAGCCAATCCTTTAAACCATTAATTAGGTAGGAGAGGGGTTTGTATCTAACAAACTAATAAGCATGCAAGAAACGAGATTTAAACTATAATTAACTAGTCTTGGGGGTATTTGCATAACATGACCGATTAATGACTTTTATCCTAGTTTCTATTACATGCAACCATATAAACCTATTTTCTTGCCTACGCTATATAATATGGAGATGTATGGGAATTCCCAATGTCTATCACACAAACGTTTTGCTCCCTGAAAAACCATCTCATTGCCTTCGTAATTAGGGTTGTATTCCAATCCTCCAGACTCTGTTTTTCATTATGTAACCTCAATTCCGATGCCAGCAAGCCTCTTTGAAGGTACTTAAGATCTCACAAGAAACAATGTTGGATATGGGAGTGAGTCTAATACGTCTGGGGCACTCCACTATGGATACCAATCCTAGGCCTACAAAGGCAAAGAAATTGGCATTTTTAGATGACTCTAGGGTTTCCACGACCCTAGTCGCTACAAACTAGAATGCTTATCTATCAGGGTAAGCCAAGGGTTTCCCGTTTTTAGGAATTAGTCTAGCACCCCTAACATGCAATCACTCACACAACTAGCTAGTTAGAATTAGAGTCTAACAATCAGGTTGGTACTCTCAAGTTAACATGAATACACTCATCTCCCTGGTACTATCGAGCCTATAATAGCCCTAATCTAACATTCCCCAGATAGAATTTTAGTCTAAAACAATATTATACTATGCATAGAATAAAGGATGAACCATAAAGCATGAAATGGCATAAATTATACATGAATGAGAAATGAAAATCATACACAAATATTCATAGGACATAGAAAATAGGGTAATCTGAAATCTCATAAAATAATAATCAAGTCATTAACACAAATACTACCCCAAGATAATAACTACTCTAGAGACATTGAATCCGAAGGAATAATTGAATTTAATGCCATAAGTTTAGAACTAGAGAAATAAAATGAGGAGAGGAGATGTCCGCTACTCTCCCTACCTACTATAATAGAACTACAATAATGACCCAACTTAAACCATAGAAAACTACGACTAGGTTATATAGTAGATGAATTTTGGGCCTTAGAAGGACCAAAAAGGGGAGAAAACCCTAGAAGCCACATATGCACCTTGTGCAGCAGTGAACGTGTCGGTTAGCACAACCAGTGCAAAGGGGCACAAGGCGTGGACTAGGGAGATGTTCTGTGCCATTCTAATTGTATAGGTCATGCCAAAGGTCACGACCCATCGTCCAGAGCTTCATCTCGTGGCTTCTGATGGCACAGGCCAAGTTAAAGTATACGACGTGTCATCATGAGGGTTGTTCCTAGGCTTTTGATGGCACGGGTCATGCCAAAGTGCATGGCCTATTGTCCGGTTTTGTGTTTTCTTCGTTTCCTAAGAACGGGCCATGTTGGTTTGCATGAACCTCATCCTTGGCCTCGTTCCATCGACATGAGCTATGGCACGGGCCTTTCCAAGGTACACAACCCATGTCATTGTTTGACTTTTTTGGAAGTTGCTCCTTTCTCTACTGCAACTATTTGCCACCACGTTTTGACTTGTAGCATTCGATATTCTACCATCCTTGCGAATAAACTTTTAAAATATACTACCATCCATGTGAATGGCCTTCTAAAAGTAGGCTGAAGTGCTTTCGAGCGACCTACAAATGAAGCTCACAAAAGGGATCTAGATGCTCGTTAGGACCAAAATCCATTAGACCTAAAGTAGGCTACAAAATGAAGGATTTAGGTACGACAACCGAAAGTGGTCATCTAAACCCCTTACGATGTAAACCTACCTAAATATAGAAATCTACCTACCAAAAGACAATAAAAGAGATGTTAAATTGTTCAAAAATACATGCATTTGACGTATCATCAAATCCCCCTCACTTAAAAATTTACTCGTTCTCGATTGAACTAGAACAAGAAAATATATAAGCGTACAATATCATACAAAGGTTTTATCAAAATACCCAACATTTTATTCCTAGACTGCCCTAGCCCCCAAGACATAAGAATCTCTCACACTCTCACACACCAAAAACTAAGACAATCTAAACAACCAACTTGTCACTCAAAGGCGAGGTTCAAAATGTATATGTGTAAAACTAGCTTACTCTTTTAAAGAAGCTAAAAAATAGACAAACCAAGAGAAGTATAGAATAAATTCAATTTCTCTCATGTTGTTTCATTATTCCTAGGATCCCTCTCGGGTTTTCATCCTAACTTCTCACATTTATTTCCTTTTCAAAGCTGACCCTCACCTTTTTCCACACCATTTGGCATCTCATTTTTGCATAGGGTTTTCAGCCTATACGGGCCTTCTCATTTATGCCTAAGTCACCCTTTCGGGTTTTTAACTTAGCCAAGTATATATTTTTTCAATTCTTTTTAAAATTTTAAAATTTTTGTGTAGTACAAAATGCCCCAAATTAGGCTTCATATTACACGGAGAATAAGAAAATACAAACAACACAATTAAAAGTGCCTAACTAATCCCTCTACCACACTTAAACTATGAATTGTCCCCAATGCATCATACAAAGATCAACAATTGAAACTTGGATAGGGAGAATGATAAGCACTTGCTCTTGGGACCCCCGAGGTTATGGTGTGTAGTGCCTCGTCTCGCGCCTTCTCCTTCTCTCTTCTTGCCTCAACTCTTTCCTTCCATGGGGAATGTGGTCGCGGAAGCCCTTCACAGCCTTGTTTGTCCCACTTTACTGATGAAAGAGGAAGTCCCAAATATTTCATTGGGAATTTATATCTTTTGATTTTCAGTACCTCTGCCAATTCTTCCTGAATATCCACATCCATATTTAAGAAGAAAATATTTGATTTACTGACATTAATCTCCAGACATGAGAATTTTTGAAAGGCTTTTAATATTTTCTCCACAGCTACAAGACATATATGATTTGCAACACAAAATAATAGAAGATCATCTACAAACATCAAAGAATGAATCCCAGTTTTTCCACACCTTTGATGAAAGTCCACCTGTTTTTGAGTATATGCCCTGGTCAATAGTCTACTCAAATACTCCATACAAACTACAAATAGCAGAGGGGATAAATAATTTCCATGCTTTACTCGTTTTCCAGCCTTGAAATCCACAGTATAATTACTATTAACAACCAAGCAAAAAAGGAGCATTTAATACATCTCTCAATCTAACTAATTATCTATTCTGGGAATTTCAACAATTTCAACCAATTCAACAAAAAATTCCATCCCACACAGAACCAAATGATCTTCAATTTCCTCCTCTGTGTTTATCATGAGATCCCTCACCTTCAAGTGAAAAATATTTTTTCTATACTTATTTTTTCTGTTGTTTATCATGTGGTCTGTAACTCTCATTCAGCCATTCCAAACATGTATTCTGCTGCACAAATATGTATTTTACCTCTTGGTAAAGTTCAACCATATGTCTTGTTTCCTTCTCCAATTTCTGCTTTTCCTGAGTAGTCCTCCACTTCTGCAGACTTTCTTCCACTCTCCTCCTTATATCTCCAAATTCATTTTTGTTCAATTTATCAAGAGGTTTTTCAAGTGCCTTCAGCACAATTTCCATACCACACTTGTTTCCCCATTTTTAACATAACAAATCACATTCCCCATTTTTTCCAGCCAAATCTCATTTATCAAACCTCTATAAATTCTACTCTGTATTCTATCGTCACCCATTTTTCTATTACACCAAGTAAATTTGTTCCCTATAGTTTTAATGCTTACCAGTTCAAGATCATCTATTGTCTCCCGAAAGTCCGAGCATTCCTTTTCCTCCACATCCTGCCCATCAATTCTATCTGCAGTCATAAGGGGTGAGTTGAAATCACCTATCAGCAGCCAACGTTTATCTCTCTTCCCCAAGCTTTTCAGATACTTCCATAAGCTCAATATTTTAGCTCCTGTACCACAGTACATAGGCATAACACACTGTTCCATTTCAGTCTGATTCAGCATCCATCCACTAATCCCCTTTGTTCAGTAACTTAACTTCAAACAGATCTGATCTTCATAGCATCCAAATCCTTCATCCTCATATAAAATCACCATTTGTTTCTATTTCTTAGCCTAAACCCAACTTACTTCATACCTCTTTTTGTTTTTTTAATCTTAGTTTCAATCAAGAACAACAGTCCCACTTTATTGTTGAAACAAAAACTTCTTACTGTTATGTGATTACTAAGTTTATTCTGGCCTCATATATTCTAGCTAGACCAATTGATATCCATCTGGGGATTTTTCCTCTAATTACAGTGTGCTCCTCCCCTTTGTTGCAACTTTTCTTTTCTCAGTTTTTGAAACCACTTCAACCCATGTATTCCCCTTCAGTGATATCAGTTCATAGTCCACTTTTTATTTTCCTTTCTCTGAGAAGTGTCTTTAATACCATCATTTTTCAGTTTCATTGGCAGCTAAACTTTTGATTTTTTCACAGTTTCAACCTGCTTTTCCTTCCTTCTACAATCCTTCCTAGTATGTCCAAACTGTTTATAGTTTTTGCACCTAAATAGCCTCCATTCAAACAAAATTTTCTGTTGAACAATCACTTTACACTCATTCAAGAATAGAATATAATCTGGAACTGTCTCTCCTACATACGTTTCAACTTTTTCTCAGCATATTAGTTTACCTAAGGGGCTAAAATTTTTACTAATTCAAGAATAGAATATGATATGGAACTGCTTATCCTACATACATTTCAACTTTATCTCAGAATATTAGTTTACCTAAGGGGATAACTATTCCCTAAATTAACCTAGGTTGCCAATACGCTGTGGACAAATTAGGGAGCTGGACCCTAATTGGAATTCTACTAGGTTTTTCGAAGTTCACATCAGCAGACAAAGGCTTCATAATAAGTGGTTTCCCATCAAAAAATATGTTCCCAGCTACAATGATTTCATCACGAAAGTTTGCAGAACAAAATTTTACCATAAAGATGCCTTTCTCCAATTGCTAGATTTTGCTGATATTTCTTCCCCAAATTCTAAAGAAGAAACCTTTAGATGCTTTGAACGGTGGGTTATCACCTAAGATTGTAAACACCATAGTAGTTCCCCATTTCTTAGAGCTTTCTTCCACCTCTTCCATCTAAATTTCAGCCATTTTTATTCCATTAACATCCAATGGTTCATGAAATTTGACTTCCTCAGCTTCATTCTCAAAGAGTCCACTCCTTTTCTTCTTCGTTTTAGCTTCTACTCTCTTCTCCCATGACAATTTTTTGCCTTCCAGCATCTTAGTTTGCTCTGAACATCCACCCTCCTTCTGTCTCTCTCTGTGTCATCTCCAAACATTCTGAAGTTTTAACCCCTTCTTCACCCCGTATACTTTTCAAGCCTCCCTGATCATCATTTTTATCCAACTCCTTCTCTCCTCAAATTTTTGATTCATTTCCCCTCAATCGAGCTATAGTTTTCTACGCCAACTTCCTTCCTCCAATTTTTCCCATGGCGGCGACGCGAAGCCCACCCAATCCAGATTACAACCTAATGGGCTTTTAATTTTAGACAAATATACTATTCATTTTCACGGTAGATACCCAACAACTGTACATTTACAGTCATGTTAGTCACCTTTTTGGCCATCTTTTTGCATTGTTAAGGTTCACATTATACTATTAAAATTTAACTATTGATTTTCTCTTTCTGCAATATAAGTTGGGACAGAGGGAGTAAGTATCAATGCATCACCATAACTTGAATCATCGACATATTTAATGTGTTTGGCTTCAATCTAGCAAGACTAACCATGTTTATAGGATCTTGCATGTACAATCCATTTCTAAATTCAAAGGGTGGATAGGGGTTCTTTGCCTATTAAAGATCCAACATGACCATGTTGCGATGGAGGAGCGTTTGACCTATTTGAGCTCGCAATTGATGCAAAAGGACAATTCAATATATATCGCACCTTTTTACAAGCGGTGAATTAACTCTACTTGTTGCATTACTCTTGTTTGGATTTTATTAAAGATTATGGGATTGTATAATGACAATTTCATTTTTGTAGAAAACATTGGATGGTACCCATCATCGTTCTTTCACCAAACACGATGTTCTGGTACGATCCATTACATCAAATGCCCCTGGAAAATATTTCATTCTCAATTACTAAGGTTATGACAAATCTCATTACTACCAAGCACAAAGGATGCGCGTGGAAGTATCTCAAAATTAGAATTAATTTCAAAATTGTATTAAGAAATAATTATTACTATAATTACTTAACTATGTGTTTGTGAACTATTTGTCCATAATAGCATAAAAAACAAGTGGGCGTGTGGGAAATGGTTACTGTTGCATGAACTTTATGAAGGATTTGGTCTTCCTTGTTAGGGGAAATTAATTTAATATACAAAAGTTATCTATTATTCTCACCTATTGAATCTAATCAATAATATCACGACTTTGTACAACCTATTTATCGATTATAAGATTACTCGTTGTAGTATTTTTCCAAGGTCAAAGCACCATACCCCATCAAGATTTTGAAGGATGTAAGCGGCATTTGGGCGCTATTTATGATGGTGAAAATTTCGAAGCATTGATGTGCACCATATAGCACGTGTTAGCCGATGCATTTAACACATTTATTATCATATTTTATTTGGTTGATTGCTAGTTTTAGTTAGGTTTGCACGACAAAGGGTTTAGACGACCACTATTGGTTTCACTGTCTAATTCTCGAGTTTTGTAGACTTAATTAGAACTAACAAATATTTTTTATTCATAGGCGCCTAGATCTTCTCTTTTGGTCTCATCATTAGGTGGCTCATGAGCACTTCTTATTTTTATTATCTTTTTTGGATGGCAACGAACCTAAGGCCGTGGTTGTAGATTTGAAGGCCACTCGCAAGGGTGGTAATAGATTTGAAAGCCACAAACCTTAAATCTTGGTAGTTGGTGAATTGGGATTAGGAAAGGCGGATTTGGAATTCACAAAGGCCAAGTCTAAAGCATAAGAATTGTTTCCCGGGAGTTGCAAGGAGTTGGATGAAAGATCTGAGAAGAATGATCACTTGAGACTTACACCATTGGATTTGTCTTCTTATGAGCTATAAAATTGAATACAATAACTCTCAAATTGGACCAACGGTTCATCAGTAGTTGAGCAAAGAAGATTTGCAACCGAACCAGCAGCGGTCGGCACGGACCGCACTAGCTTGGCAGAAATCAAAAGTTAGCACAACCCGTACCAGTTGGCACGGCTAGTGTTGGGAAGCCTTGGCATGACCTGTATCAAGTGGCATAGGCCGTGTCTGATTACGGCACGAGGGGTACCCCATTTCGGCTTTCCATACCACTCCATGTCATTTTCCACTACAAAATTGGCTAAGTATGGGAGCACGATATTCCATTTTACATGGACCGTACCGTTTCAAGTCACAAATGCCAAGAATAACCCATGGGATATGAAGAATGATGTTGGGTGCACTAAGGTACTGAGCAAAATGAGCATCCAGCCAATTGGGTGTACCAAACGATACGTGGCACAGATAAGAAAGAGCAAGAAGAAGACCCAGCCGAATGCCCGTACTGGATGACACGGGAAGAGGCGGTATGAAGCAAAACTCTCGTGCCAGAGCCGTTTACTCGTTCCATCATGACCAGCACGACCCTTATCAGGGCTAGGTTCCTGCGCCAGCATGACCGGCATGGTCCGTACCAGGCCTGGCGTTCCGTGCCAGCACGAAAGGCACGGGCAGTGGCACGAAGCACCCCCCACGCCAATTGCAGCTACTAGGCATTTTGCCCACTTTTAGGCCTGTATTTGGGTTTATTTGACTACTACTACTATATATATAGACCAAGGCTAATTAGGGTTGAGGTTAAACTTCATTTTTAGATCTCAAGAGTAGCCTAGAGAGAGAAAACTCTCATCCTTCACCCTAGATTTATTTATTTTCATCTTTTATTTTCCCTTTTACCAAAATGGCATTGAATGCAATGAAATACTTAGATTCAATGTTTGGGGTGTAATTTATCAAACTTGGGGTGTATTTGTATTCATGATTAGATTTTTGTATTTTTGAGATTTAGATTCTCCTATCATAATTCCTACAAATATTTGTGCTTGATTTGTGATTTACTTTCTTTGAAGATTTATGCTATGCCTTATTATGATGCATCCATACATGTATGCTAGAATATTATCATATTAGATATCATTTCTATATTGGGAGTGTTAGAATTGTGGAGTAGGTTCAAGAACACAGGTGAGATGACTGCAATCATGTTACCTTGATGAAATATATTTGCATGTGTTAAACCATAATTATAATTAGATAGTCGTAGCATAGGAACCACATGTTACGCAGTCAATTTGGAAAATTCCAATGGGGGAAACCTTGGGCTAACCCCGATAGATTAAGCATGATTTTTTGTAGCATCTAGGGTTGTTCCAACTTGGAGAAATCACAAAGCTGTGCCAACTTTAGAGTCAT
Source organism: Rubia tinctorum (assembly GCA_032355605.1). Lineage (NCBI taxonomy): Eukaryota > Viridiplantae > Streptophyta > Magnoliopsida > Gentianales > Rubiaceae > Rubia > Rubia tinctorum. The sequence continues at coordinate 29,579 of JAULKM010129298.1, forward strand.
CATAAGATATCAATTCCCTTTGCCTCTCTAGGCCTAGGGATTGAGATCCATAGTGGAGAGTCCGGGATGTAATGCCCTTACTTTCATATCTAATGGTTGCGACCTACACGAGGAAAAGTCCTTTTAGGCGGGCTTTGTTCCTCCAAGCGGTTGCGCTCTAGCATTGAGAGTAAGGGACGTGGATGGTTTACGGAGTCACTAGATTATAGTATATCCCTATTCACGGAGTTGGTGAGATAAGCATGTATTAGTGGTAGTACCTCGCATGACAAACGAGGGAAATATCTAGCTATCTCCACACTATGTGAAATAGGTATGAGATAGGTTTATATTATTATATTTGAATGAATCGAGGTTAAGAGCCAATTATCGATCATGTTATGGAAGTACCCCCAATTTCTAGCTAATAGTATAGTTTATTTCCGTGTTTGCTTGTTAGTAGTTGATATTTGAAAATTCCCCCTCCCATGGTTATTTTCACAACACTAGCTATTCCTAACACGTGGTAGGATTGATGACCCAACCATGATTTTGTGTAGCTAGTTTCTACACTCATAACATCTTTGTGGATGAATTCGTTACTTGCCACTATCTACAGTTATTGGTAGCATAGTAGTAAGAACGGGAGAAACTTAATAAATTTTATATTTAACCCTTAAAAATAGACAGCCTCCTCATGTGTGTTTAACGATGCACCGGGAGGGGGCAGGTAAAATTTTGGCGCCACTTCCGGGGATGTTAGTTAAAGGTCTAGTAATCAGTTTGCATGGCATGTTAGTTGAGTAATTAGTGTTGTCTTTATTTTTATTTATTTTTGTTTTGTTTACTTTTGAAGTAAAATATGGGGCGAAAGTGTTCAGCATATGAAACTCTAGGAAGCTTCATGGCATCTTTGAGGCCGTTAGTCATGGCCATATGAATATCGATTTGTATGCATGGACATGTAATGGTTCTGAGCATACATAATTTCCCGTCCCAGGTATTGATTAGTGGTTCCTTTGCATGTAGTTGTTATTACATGAATTTGTGGTAGTTTTTATAATTGAATGTACCGGTTTTAATGGTTTCAACTTTACCTCAAGGTATCCTATTTTATGTGCGATTAATAGGCATATTTTCCAGTGAATGTGTGCAACTATTAAGAAAGTGTCAAAAAATTAATTTATATTATTAAATGGTTGTGTGTATATAAAGTCATATATATAGTAACTAGGATTATATAATTACGTAAATTGTACACTTCTTGAAGAATATGGACCAAAATCATTCTTAGTGTTGTATTTGGTTAAGTATGTCATGTGATTTACAAATGCATGGTAGATATTTATTGGTGGCAATTGAAATCATACAATTTGATGATTTCATGCGTGGAGATAAATTTTCATCTTCATTTTACTTAGGCAATTTAGATTGCAACATAAAAAAAATCATAACCGCAATGGCATTGACAATAGCATCACAATTAGAACCTAATGTTTTTGCATGTGCATATTTCTCATTGCAACTAGTATATGCTTAGCTATCCACTTGTTGTTTTACTTCAGTGCACCACCTTTTACACCATTACTTTTTGGCGATGAAGAATCCATAGTGGCTGCAGCATCAGTTTCGGGGTCTGATATCTGAGTCACTGCTTTCATATATTCTTCAAATTAAAATTAGCACAAGATGCAGCGTGTACAACTAAAACCTTAATATTGTTGGTGTTTCTCCCGTACATCAAACTTTAGAGGAATTAGTGTTGAAAATTCAAATAGATAGATAAAACAAGGATCAAAATCAACAAAACCAATCAATTATTCAAAATTAACAAAACCAATCAATTATTCAAAATCAAGGCATTAGTACTCGAGTGTGCATATTTTGGACAAACCACCACCTCAAACAACGCAAAAAACCTTACTATCAAAGTCACAAGACTGATATTAACCTATAAGAATTTTGTATAAAATGTTACCGAAAATTCAATATTTTAAGCTGTAACTGCCCACATATTTAACCTTCTCAAGATAATTACCACGTGAAGTATTTTTCTGTGACCTTGTTCATAACAAAAGTTGAAGCTTGACTTCTACCATGATTTACACTATCAAAAAAGACATTATATTTTAAAGTTCACATACGAATTTAAGGTAAGATAAATTTCTTTTGCTTTATTCTTTTTTACATTGTAGTGAAATTATAGCATCTTAGTTTGGGAGTGCACATAAACATATGCCTTGTTAAGAGTAAAAAAAAGCCAAAAGACACTGGAGTAATCAGACATATTGAGTGGACAACAGGGTAGAATTGGCTCGTTATTGACAAACTTTACTCCAATGAGTTTATTTTCACATCTTACTTAGCGTATTTTGTCAGAGTTCATCTTTAACTATTTTTTAAAAAAAATTGAAAAAATTTGAAAATTACCTAAATCTTTGCAACAATAGCCTACATTAAAATAGGAAATATTAAAAGTTTACATGAATTTTACTTTATATCCGAAACCATTCAAGGATGAGGTTGGCTAACTTTGGAAGATGCTGACTTTAATGAATATGATTATAATAAGGAAATAGACCAATGAAACAGGTAAGTGTGATCGATACTTTTTAACAACCAGAATTTAATCTGTAAAAAGAATGGAAAAAGAAATGTCCCATTTTTTCCGCCAAGTACATGGAGTAGTTGTGACACAAATCTAGCTGCGAGCCATAGAAGAACTATTAGTTACAACAACAACAACATCAAACACAACTGATGTATTAGTTGCTAGTGTTAATTTCTAGTATTACCAGTTTTACACACCCTATTTTTAAGTGCGATTAATGGGCATGTTGTTTGGGAATATGTGTAACTATTTTTGGGAATATATGATCGATACTTTTTAACAACCAAAATTATGGTTATTTATTTTGGATTGATTTATTTAAATCATATGATTTAGTTTATTTTGGTATTTTGGTTTAGATAGATTTTCCTAATTGGGATTAAACGTTTTGAACAATTTCTAAATTACGTTAAGTTTCGTTTTTTGTTTCATAAACATTATATATTCACTCTCTTTGTAAATTCTATGGATTCTCTTATCTGTAAAAAGACCATGCTCTAGTTGTAGATGATCTCATTGTGTTACACTACTTCAAGGTGCCTAGATTATGTATCTCATTGGAGGAATGGGTTGGCCTTTCTATTGCGGAATGTGTGGTAAACCCTACAACTATTTTCCCCTTCATTCACATATTTCCCATTCACGTGTTTAAAAATATTCCTAGAATTTTGATACATAGGAAAAATTAAAGAATGATGAATTGGAACGGAAATTCACATACACGTTTAAGCACGACATCTTTTGTGCGGCTACCAAAAACACGGCCACTTGGGCTTGTTGAGGGAGTGGGTGCATTCTTGACCCAACTTGTGGTGTTTGGAATTACTCGGTTCTATGATCATGCACAACCATCGTGGGTCCACACATTGCAACAACAAGGGCTTCAACAAGATAAATAAATAGATCAACAAGACATTCTCATTCGTAACTTGATCGAACACACCGGCCTTGTGGTTCCCTAAAATTTAGATGATTTGACACACAATTGGACTCCTCCATCAGGAGGATTGCACCATTCTCCCAAAGATGTTGGGTTTAATCGGGAGGCAATCATTCAAAATCCTGGAGAAAAAGCTGACAACCTCAATAGGACCATCCTCGCTAGTGATAAAAAGATACATAGTTCACATTAATCAAATCGTTAATACAAAGTTTGTGTCATATTTTAAAAAAAAGTAATGGTACGATGTAGGCTTCACATGTGTGTGAGCTATACATTGATGAAGACATATATGGTAGACCACTCCACGTAGCCGATGAAGTTTTGCATGAGTTGATGAAACATCATCACAACGTACAAATTGTAGAGGGTATCTCAAGTTTTTCCTTGGAGAAATAATTGGTGAAGTGTGCCCGTTGCCAATTTCGGATGGAGAATACAAGAATGTATGTCATGCTCATGGAATGTTTCTTTGGTAGCCACATTGACTAATATATGCCGATCCTATAAAGGATCGCCATTTGAAAGTTACATGGCCAACAACACCTAAAGTGGTCCAAATTGCACCAAAACTAGTCCATAAGACACCTAAACCAGTCTAAATAACACCAGACAAGATTAGACAACCGGTTCCAAGAGCACAATCTCAAAAGACTCACCTTAATTTATGCAAGTGCTATACTATTGGCTTCAACCACAAGAACGCAACTCAACTTACTCATTTTTGGGAAACGATTGTGTATTTGGTGGGAAGGAAGATATCATCGCGCTATGGAGTGATTTTGAGAACGTGTGGAAATGTTAACAATTTAATCAGACGGTAATGTCCAAATACACCATGTGAGTAATGTATATCTCTATATATATTTATTTAATTAATGTTTCATATTTATTTCTTTCGGATTGTTATGACTAGGGCAAAAAAATTCTTAATTTTAAGGTAAATTTATTTCATGTATAATCAAAAGAAGGCACAGTTCGATACACGTGCCCGATGATAACTCAAGAAATCGGTTGTACAAACTAAGAGAAAATCTACTATATTTTCAAAATCCTTGGGAGGAAGGATAAGACAATATCCATTGCACCCTACATTGAAAGGTTATAGTTACGATATTCATAATGTTTACAAACATCATTCACGCATTTTAATGAACACTAAATTAATTTTTAGGGACCATTGGCGATTGATCATGATTATTTCAGCAAAGAAACGAGTGTATTGGATAGTTCCATTGCACTTCCAACTATGCTAAGCATTTGTCAAGATTTTGGAGTCTGCTATGAAGGACACTAGCGATGGTGGTGCAATCAAATTTGAAGTGGTTGAAATCAAGGTATAATAAGCTACAATTTCTTCTTCTTTTCCAATAGGATTTATTAATGTATTTCAAGATGTTTCAAATTATATGTTGTTTTAAATCAGAACAAGAAACAAGCGCAAACATGGGAGTGCGGCTATTACATAATTTTATACGCAATAAAGTGCATAGAAGGTGTGAAGTTGTGATTACTTGAAATTGACAAGGTAATTATACATTTGCTTCTGCTAAACATTTAAATGTCTCAATCTCAACATAATATTTGCTACTAACTTGCTACTCGCAGGTTCTTCCAAAGGCGATGAGGCCCTATTCTAAAGAAGACATCAACAACGCAAGGAATGTTTTTGCTCAACCGCTCAGCAACTCTTTGGAACGCTAACTTGGTATGTAACACAATTTAGAAAAATTAGTTTGATGTGAAAGTTTGGACTAGAATTGTATTAATATGTATTCCTATCTATAGATTATTGTAGAATAATTCTATGTATTGGGTTACCATTTTGGCTATTGAATGAGGCTTATATTTAGTCGAGAAAATGAATGAAAAATAGTATCTTTATATTTTAGCCGCGTGGGGTTCTGAAATTGTTTGACAATTCGGCCCTTTAATATCATTCAAGACGAATAGCATTTTGAAGTATGAAGTTAAATTGATAAAAAAAAAAGACCAGATGAATTAACAGAGCAGGACAAGAATCTGGGACCAAAACAAGAAGTATGCATCCTATGGAACCAAAATTAGGAACGGAATTAGGTTACAAAGGCGTGGAACCCGATTTCATTTCAAGTTTGTAGTTTACCCTGAGCCGTTCTGAGTCCTACTTTGTACCACTCGAATCTGCACACTTTTTAGTCAAGTTCTCAATCTATATTTGACCAGCAATAACTTTATTTACATATAATAATGATATATTAAAATAAAATATTTAGAAAATACATCATACATGGAATCTACAAAAATGTCACATAATGATATGGGTCTCTATTTTTTTAAATTTAAACCACCCACGGTGGAGGGTATATATTGGGCACCCCAAACCCTGTTTTAAATAAGGTTACAACCTACATGACAAAGTAGTAGTCCAATATATTACAAAGCACCCTAAAGGTTGAAGAAGCAAAAGCAATGCTTCCAAAAATGAACCTATTGTTCATGTAGATGGTCGTATCATGCCATCCGTTTCTAGTTGCTATTCTGTGATCGACGCATCGAAACACAACTTCGCCCCTAGAGTTGAATGACATGACCAAACGAAGCTTTACTAAATCAAATTTACAGTTGTAACCTGTAAATTTGAAGCACTTTGAAGTTGAGAAGCGGGAAGGAGGTGCATGAGCACGAGAAGGAAATCTCTAAAGTGGATGACTTGATCGTGGACAACGGGAAAACAAACTTGGAGAAGCAATAATTGGTTATGAAGGAACCCATCAAGGAGCTTCCAACACCCGAGGCGAGGCTTAGTCTTGTGCCACCTTTTCCTAATACACTTAGGAGAAGACCGAAGGTGCCAACTAATGATGACCATATCCGGAAAATCTTTGAGAAGGTGGAGGTTATTATGTAGGTCTTATAGTTAATTGAACATGTCCCCTTGTATGATTTTCTTTTTAAATTTTGCAGGTACAAGAAAAAGAAATAAACAACTTAAGAAAGTGGGTGAAGTGAAAATAGGGGGATTCACCACTCTTAATCATAGAAAATTGCTTACAAAATGTGATGAACCTGGTATGTTTTCAATTCCTATACATTTAGGTGATAAATTGGTGAAAAATTCTATGATTAATCTTGGAGCTACTATAAATGTCATACCCTCTTGCATCTATGGAAACCTAGAAATATGTGAACTTAATGAGACTAGGGTATTCTTCCAAATGGCCGATCACTTCCAAGCTAGTCCCCATGGATAGGTTTAAGTGTGGGGGATTTGATGTGACGTCAAATGCATGTATTTTCCGAAGCATTTAACATCTCTTTTATTATCTTTTTGTTGGAAGATTGCTATATTTAGGTAGGTTTACATCATAAGGGGTTTAGATAACCATTTTCAGTTTTCATAACTAAATCCTTCATTTTGTAACCTAGTTGAGTCTAATTATTTTTTGTCCTTACGAGCATCTAGATTCCTTTTTGTGAGCTTAATTTGTAGATTGATC
>JAULKM010129299.1:0-19692 GCA_032355605.1 Rubia tinctorum
ATACGGAAATGGTATATGTAGCTAGAGTTATTAATGGTCAAACATGATCATTGAAGACCGCGCCAACAGTAAATAGGTCATTTCTCGCGGGACGGAGGGAGTATTTTTTATACAGAATTTTTGTATGTAGCTAGAGATATTGACGGTTAAACATGATCACTGAAAACCGTGAAAAAATATATATGTCAATACTCACGGAACGGAACAGAGGAAGTATATTGAAGGAAAATAAAGAGTTGTTATCCGGCATTGGTTTCGACTTTAGAACTCCCTTCTCACGCAATTCATTGACATAGCTTTAATTCTCACCTGTCGTGCAACTGCTATATTCAACGATAATTTTTGTTTTAGCCGCCGTGCAACCGTGCCATTTCATCGGGAGGCATTAAACTCTCCTTCTTCCTTTATTTCTTTTAGTTTTTCACCCCTTCGCTTTTCTTTATCTCCATCTTCCTATCAATCATAAACAGATGAAAATGGAAAATAGGAATCTAAAACAAAGATAGGAACAAATTACAGTGGTTTAAAAGTGTGTTTGGCGAAACTTAAAACTACTTTACTCATAAATTAAATACTTTTCACTGTTTAACAAAATGATAAAAAAATATTTTAAAAAGATAAGCCATATTTGAGAGAATATAAAAGTTCAATCTGATTTCCGTTATGACAAAATCTTGTATAAGACCGTCTCACAGCAAGACCAAAGATTAAATTGTAAAGAATTCAGCAAGGGGCTTCAAATCAAAGTTTTAAAAGTACAGGGGTTGGGTGTGTAATTTGGTTAGTTTACATTTAACTCCCATTATAAATAATAAACTTTTCACCTTCTTCTATCACTTTCCCCTCACAAAACCTGAGCGCTTCTATAACTTTTCTCTCCATTTATATTCGAGCTCCGAATTTCAACCGCACACAACCGCTCCTTTCATTCAATTTTACTGCACCTTTTATCCATTTTTCTTCTATCACGCAGTGGTTCACAAGGAACGCATGGAAGTGACACTTAGTTTTTCGGTGATTTTTCTGATTTTAGGTTCGGTTTCTGGCAATCTAACACTGTTCGACCTCCGTTTTGTGTTTATCTTCAAAGGTAATGTATTCGCTATGATTTTTTATGCACATTTTGTTGTTTTTTGATTGTTTTGGTTCATGTGATTTTCTAGGCTTTGTGTAGGTTATACTAAATATTATTGTGCTTATTTTATGATTTTTGTTCATTTTTTTAGTTCAAACATGTTTTTTGTGTGTTTTAGGGTTGATGTTGTTCATTGTATTAATATTTGAGAATTTCTGTATTTTTTGTGTTTGGTGAATTATTCTTTTGGATTTGTGCTAATTTATGTGTTGCTATTGTTGTTTCTTTGATATCTAAGAATACTTACCTTATTGCTGCTGTAATCAAGAAGGAAGAAAGATTTGTAAATTTTATTAATTTTCAGTTGTGATGTTTAAAATACTGTTATTGATGTTTCCGATTTTCTATTTGATGTTTCATTTTTACATTTCAAGTATTGTTATATGTGTTGGTGTGATGTTTAATTTCAATGTTTGATGTTTGTTGTGTTTTCATGCCTAAGTGTGCAATTGATGTTTAGGTTTGATTGTGTGTAATACCTTAGGGTTTTGTTACAATTTGTGCTAATTTTCTTGTTGTTGTTTTTAGATGTCTAAGAAGATTTGCTCATTGTTGCTGCAATCAAGAAGGAAGGAGGATCGTAAGTTTTATTATTTTTCAGCTGTGACATTTTAGTTACTGTTGTTGATGCTTATGGTTTTCTAGTTTGATGTTTTAGTTTTAAATATTTTTATCTGTATTGGTGTGATATTTTAATTTCACTGTTTGTTGATCGTGGTGTTTTCATGCTTAAGAGTGCAATTATTGTTTAGTTTTGTTGTTTTGATTGTGAGTGATATTTTAGGATTTTGTTACGATTTGTGCTAATTTTTGCGATGTTGTTTCTTAGATGTCTAAGAAAACTTTCCCACTTATGCTACAATCAAGAAGGAAGCAGAATCTGTAAGTTTGATTTTTTTTCCAGCTGTGATGTTTTAGCTACGTTTTTTGATGATTCTGGTTCTTTTTGTGGTGTGTCGTTTTACACCAAAAATAAATTTAGGTCTAAGCTGATTTTTTTCACTTCAGGATTCTGTGGTTGGTATGGGCATACAGACCAATATAGCTACGAGCAAGTTCGTTTCCCAAGAGATTGGCGAGACTTTTTCCTTAATCTTTAATCTGCGAATTTGTAACCAATGTAACCAGATGAGAGTAGTGAATAAGAAAAATAAAAAATTGAGTAAAAACGAGAATGAGAAATTGTTACAGATTGCAAAAAAAGATTCAACTATGTTGAGAAAATTCCGGTTCCGATCAATTTCATACTGACTTGCTATCTCGATCCTTCATGCAAAGATAACTTTAAATGCATGCACACAAATTAGTTATAGTTGCAAACAACCAATCTTTCATTACTTTGTCGATAATCAGGAGGACACCTCACTAACTATTTCTCTAACTAACATATAACCTAAGAGACGCTCTATATATTTAATATGCTAGCAACATTAATAATGAGAAAGACCCAATTTATAACCAACAAACTCTGACGCGGGATTGTTAAATTAAGACTATTGTTCCTTACCACCGATTGAACTTAAATCACAATTACGGATGATTGGTTCAATTGGTATTAAATTAACAAACATGCTATCAAATATTGCGCACTACTTAATAACATGAAATAAATCATAATCATTAATCAAGAACAACATATGCAAGCATGCAATCAAAGGATTAAAAGCTAATTAGATCTCACGAGAATTGACGCTAGTACTTCCTTGATCTTTAGCGGAAAAGATGAATTTAGTTAGAAAACATAATTGAATTAACAATCAAAAGCATAAAAATAAATGATGCAAATTGTCTGAATATAAATACTGAAAAGCTCCAAACGTGAATACTGCTCTGCACAGAAAAAACTGCGTGCATGCGTTTTTGCCTTATCTTCTGCGTGAATATTGTTTACGTGAATGAAAACTAAGTCGGGGAAAACTACTACAGTCAAAAGATATATAAGGAATAAAATATGTCTTTCCTTATCTATTTAAAATTCAAAAAGATAAACACAATATTTTCTCCTAAAATTTAGGAGTTTTCAAATCAGTTCAGATTCTTTTCCAACTGCATTTTGACTTTACATAATTCAGCAAAATGGTCCATCAATTGTTCCAACATCTCCATATTTTTCTCCTCTTCCATCTCCAAGTAAAAATGGGGACTTCGTTCATGTTTTCGGAATACTGGTCGGTATGGGCATACCGACCACAAACTGCAACAACTTGACAATTCAACCTCTAAATCTCTAAACTGCAATAACATTCCAAATAACATAATATCCATGAATTTACACAACATTTCAACTCAATAAAAACCCAAAATACATGGTGAAATCAACCTAATCACTTTGATCTTTTATGTTTAAGCTCTACGTATTGTTTGTGTTAGTGTAATGTTTTAATTTCAGTGTTTGATATTTCTGGTGTTTTCATGTTTAAGTATGCAACTGATGACTAGTTTTATTCTATAGATGTTTTTAAATTTTGAGTTTGATGTTTTAAATACTGTATGTGATGTTTCTCAATGTAGTTTTCAGTGATATTATGTGTGCTATTGTAAGGTTTTAATTTTAGACATTGATGTTTTTATTACTGAATGTGATGTTTTATGTTTATTTCACAGGAATAGTTTCCAAGCCAGAGCTGCTATTGATGAGATAGTAAAAATGATGAATTATGCTCCTGAAGGTGTTCCATTGAACAGAGGACTTGAGTCAACCTTTGATCTTTGCGTTGATGGAGTATGAGAGTTGTTCTCTTCAAAATTAGGAGGATAAGGCAAGTATGTGAAACAGCCAGTGGCGAAGGGAAACAAATCGGGGAGGGGGTAGAATTTGATTGTTTGGGATGTATTGTTTGACAATGATTTTTCAGTTATGACGGTTGATTGTTTGTGTTGAGACGCTTTATTGTTATTTATGTTTTAGGTTGATTGGATTTTTCAATTTTCATGTTAGGGCATTTGAATCCTTTTGTAATGAGTGATGTCTAATGGTTTGATAGTTATGACAATTGACATTTTCCTATGCTGACGTAAACTTCAAATTAAAGGTTGCCACTTTTATATGCTAATTATATTTTTTTTGTGTCAGTCATGATTAATTAAATTCATTCGATTTTGAGTTATCAGTGTTTGATGTTTTATGTATTTTTCATCTGTAATATATATAAAGTGATATGTATCATCTTACATCTGTATATTATCATGTAAAATAATAATAACATCAGTGGATAGAACTGGAATGTCAAATTTTTTTTTTCAAATGCAACAACAGTGGGATGTATACGTGCATTAGAACATATGAATACCTTGTTTAAATCAACATCCACATCAGTACATTTTTGTAAAATCTCAGTATGATAGTAAATAATGATCAACTCCCAACAAACTGGTTTTTTTTTATCAACTGTGCATATGGTGTCTCTGTGTCGACTTTCGTAAAGCAAATCCTAGTGAAGTTGCATGTGCGCGGTATAATGTTTCAAGCTCTTCCCATGTATTTACTCATACTCCCTGAAGGAATTCAGTTTGACCTATCTCCAAGTGAAGATTACTGCTCGTATTTGTGTTTTGTACATGTATAAAAAAGCAATATAAATTAGGCCTTTTAAACACAGATTGTTGCTCATTCAATTTCAAATCAACAAATTGAAAGCTCAAAATTTATTATTGAAAGATCGGAAGTCTACCTTGTGAAACAAGTACGATCTGTTCATCATTGACATTCGATTCAATTTGTAGTGCTCGACTCCGTTGTTGCGTCATCCGAATGAGTGCTAATTGATTGTCGATCTCCTAATTTCCTTCTCTAGTCATGATTCGAGTTTTGAATCTGCAATGTTTTGAAATTGAGTTGATTCACATATTTGGGATGATTGATGTTAAATAAATACCTAATTATAGTTGTAGATTACTCGGTTGATGCTTTGTTAATGTCGATCGATCCTTTTCTTCAAATTCATCGTGGTTGATTGTTGATGATGAATATCGGTTGGAGGATTTGGTGTTTGTGAAATTTTTTGGTTGATAGAGTGATGTTTAATCGTCCGATGTTGAAGAGGTTTGGTGAAGGCGTGTTTGGAAAATAGTTTGTTGTGCACATTCAATCTGGGAAGGGGGTTTTTGGTTTTTTTGTGCTATTTGGTCCCTCCATTTTTATGCGCTTTTCATTATAGACCCCAAGCCCATTTTATTTGTAGATTTGCCTCCAAATTTGATTTGTCATTTCCCTATTTCCCCCCTAATCCTTGGACTCACCACGAGACGGTCTCGCAAGAGACAGACTCTTCCGTTATATTTAAAAATACCAGCTTTAATTATAAGTATAAATCTATCAAATACACTCTGATTTTCTGAATACTCTTATTTTATGAATTATTATTTTTATTTTAAAAAACCACTGTGTATGGTCTCTAGACTCAAGCACTATTAGTGTCTCACATTGGTGGTTGACATATTAACAACTCAATATGTGAGATCATGGTCATCCCTACATAGTACCAATTAATTTTATGATAGGGGTTCATAATTCTAATATGGTATCTGAGCCTATGGACCCGTAACCCTCCTTTATATCCACATTTGCGCGATGATTAATATTGTCGCATGTGAGGGGGTATGTTAGTGTTCCACATCGGTGGTTGACAGAGTTACAACTCAATATATAAGATCATGGGTCACCCTTACATAGTACCAATTGGTTTTATGATAGGAACTCATGATTCTAATAAGCACGTTCTCTAGTTAAGATTAGTGGAAATCCTTTTAATATTTCAACCTCGATCATTTCCAACCCTTAGAACATCTCCAATGTAAACATCAATTAGCGAAGCCTCCCTAGCCACGTCATACTAAATGACTCCCAACTTCAAATATCATATCATCTCCAATGCAAGAGTCAAATAAGACCGTCAATCTGACGTGGACAAAAATCAAAGTGACCCCTTTCAGATTGAGCTACTATTTTCAAAGGGTGAAAATGAGTCCGTCACTTTGTCAAGTTAACAAACTTACCAAAAATGATCAATTTTATATAACTATTCACATTTAATTATATCGAATTTATATAACTTTAATTTTGTTATGCAAATATTCATGTAGTAAATGTATTCAATTATACATCATATTATTTTACATATTGGATCAAATGTATTATATTACATATTATATTATATTATTGAAATAAATAAATAAATATATGAAATTTTGAACACTTGCACAATTCTCAAATATAAATAATTGGAAAAATTCATAAAAAATGTGATTACGTGTATTGTTTATAAAATAATTATTTATATAATTACACAATTTTAAAATAAAATAAAAATAGAATTCACGCACACATTATTTAAATTTGAGTTTAATATAAAATGGATGAAAAATACTATAATATTTTAACAATAATAAACTATTGTGTCACGTCATATTGAAGGTTGGTTTACGATGCCTACATTGGAGACAAAACTTTTAATCATCCCTAGCATCCCTATTATTCAATCTACGTTATAGTGAAACCCAATCATAATCCGCCAAATGTCTCCTACTCTTTACATTGAAGATGCTATTAAAGGGAAATCCTCTCAATTTCAACCTAACAGAAAGCGAAAGATTAAATTAAAAAATAATTATGGTGACTTAACTCCCAAAGGATGAACAAGGGGGCATGATATGACACATTATAATTAATATAAAGGATTGAATTCTTAGGCTAATTGACAATTACTTTTGTTTATTTTTTAATCTCTAACTCTTCAGAATTGTGAATATGGATAAGTATTTGCCACTCTACATTTCAAATTTCGTAAGGGTGTTGATGAGTTTTTCTTAAGTGTCACATTATTAATTTTAAATAAAAGTATAAGATCAACTCCTTATGAGTTATGATGGAATAATAATGAACTAAGAGCGATATCTCTTCAAGTCCATTTTTCTCAAAAAAGATCATTCTTTATTAAAGATCTACCTCTGTTAGAATTTTAATAAGAACCAGATCGTTACTTAAAGAGTTTGTACTTCATTTTACGTAATTTAACTATTCAATATATATGTATATATATGCCATTTAGCCTAATATATTTAATTTATGTTAGCTCCTTAACGGAACGTATCCCATAAAAAATCTCGTCATAAGTTTGTCAATCGTTAAGAGTTGATTCTAAAAAGTGCTCATTAGATGAGTTTCCATGGTAAATGCCCTAAATAGCACCTTTTAAGTATCATGTCTTAATTTATTAAAATAATAGAAGGCAATTCATGCTAAGTAGTATATTTAGATTGGTTAGTTTACGTTAATAAAAAGTTAAACTTCTTACTTAGCATTTGATTTGTTTAGATTTGTGCACCCAAAATAAGTTGAATGTGAAATTTAATATTAAATTATAATTCTACCAATTAATTTTCATTCTTTTTAAAATTATTTATTTCGGTTTGTATTAGAAATAAAATATTTTTAATTTTAATTAAATTTGTCCATTCAAAATAAGTTAAATGTGAAATTTAATAATACATTTTTATTTTTTAAAATATAATTTCGAATTTTTTCATAAATTATTTAATATTTTGTGAATAAATATATTTTTTTCCAGATTTTTTTTAAAAAATTACGAATTTTAAAAATAATTTTCTTGTTTAAAAATAAAGTATACAAATTTAAAACAAATCAGATTTTTCGAAAATTAAAATAAAAAAAAGGTTTTCTTTGAATGGGACACGTGGGGCACTATAGAGCCGACACGTGTCCCATTATTTTGGTCAAAAATGATGGCGCATGGGAGATGAGCAGAGGCCACGTTCTCTGTGTCAGCCAATGGTCAGGGGACCGGTTTCTTAACCGGTTCCCACACAAGAAACTAGGGACCGGTTTTTTAACTAAAAATCGGTCTAGAAACCAACACTGTGGGTGTTTTCGATTTCTAGAGTGGTTTTTTAACATTAAGAAACCACCACTGCACATGCCCTCACCTTTGCCTCTAGGAATTTTAAGCTATATGCAATGAATACCCCCACATGTAACCTCGAACTCCTCATAGATGGTTGCCTTTAATAAATAGCGACACTTCACTATGAAGTTACGTTTGAGGTGATATTAGATTAAAAAATCTCAAGTACGGAAGTACATAATTTCTCAAAGAGACATGAACATACGCTGACGTTAGTGGATGGAATTTAGGGATATATAATAGGGTGATTAATTATCACCCTATCAAGGCAAATGTTGTGGCAGAAACTTTAACCAGAAAGCAAATTTGGCACATATTAGAGTAAGGGAGACAAAGATGTTATCAAGTAGAGAGTTGGTGTTGTGAGGTTAAACCTGGTAAGTCGTATTCTCCAACTTAAAGGTACAGTCTAGCTTACCCATTGATGTAAAGAGCATACAACTCACCAATGAAGGTGAGTTATCGAACTTCTAAGTTTACGGTAATAAAGTTTTGAAGTGTAGAGTTATATTCTTCTTACCTCGAGATTCGCAAATTAACCGAAGGTTGCTAGAAGAAGCCTACTGGTCTAATATATACAATACCCCACGGAGAAACCAAAATGTAGTGAGACTTGAAACAAAAGTATTGTTAGGACGACGTGAAGGGAATATTGTGGAATTCGTGGTACAATTTCAAGTGTGTCAATAAATCAAAGTTGAGCATCAGAACCAATCAAGGTTATTTCAACGATTAGGAGTCCTAGAGTGAGAATGGGATCACCTCACGATGAATTTCTTGACAAGATTACCATAGACTCAGAATGGTTACGATGCGATTTAGTTGATCGATTGACCTAGTCGGCTCATTTCTTGCCATTAGCCGTTAAAATATTATTTATAAAAGTAAGATCACTCTATACCCGAGAAATCTTAAGGTTATACGGGGTGCCTGCAACTATTGTGTTGGATATTTTCTTTTAAGAAGAAGTTGGAGAAATTATTATCCCATTTACTAGAATACCTTGGGTTGAGGAATCTATGAAAAGGGTTAAGGTAATAGGGCAACATCTTCAATAAAATCAAAGTCAACAAAAGAGCTATGTAAACTGTTGGAGGAAAAAAAACTTAGAGCTTGAATGTCGGTGATCGGATAGTATTGAAATATATCCCTCAAATGGGTCTAATTCAACATGGTAATAAAAAAAGCTAAGTCATAGGTACATTGGTCCAGTTGGGATTTCATAATTGGACCAGATGCGTATCAAATCGACTTTCCAGTCAAGTAGGAAAGTCATATGATGTTTCCAAATATCACTAATGAACAAATATCAGCCTAACCCTGAGCACATGGTAACAAAGAGTATTTAGCGTCAAATGATAATTGTTACACTCGGAGACACCAGCGGAGATACTAGACCGTGAGATTTAAAACTCCAAGGACTAAAGAGACCCCTATGGGTTTAGATGTTTGAAGAAACCATAAGAATAAAGAACACATTTTGGAAAATGGAAGCTAACGTTGGGATTAGATACCCGAGACGTTGACATAGAAGATTTGAATTTTGGGGACGAAATTCTTTAAGGGGGGAAGACTGTGAGCCCCCACACCTAACATATTCAGTATGTAAGTAATAATTAGATTTAAACCAGAACCTTGAATTACTTTTAAAATTTAACACTACGAAAATTTATAAAAAATGTAAAATGTTAACTTTATTATATTAATATCCTTTAGTACGTTAGATAAAGATATGTATTGACAAAATGAAAAATAAATTGAAAGAAACTCCTATCAGCATATAATAAGCCTAAAAAATAAGTGAGAAATAAAATTTGTATATTTCATGATAATAACAATAATAGTAATAATAGTAATCAAGTATGAAATAAGAAATTGAGTTAATAATTAAATATTTATACGGTGAATTATATTGAAAAAAATTGTAATTAATATGACGTTATCGTAAAATATATATATATATATGAGAAAATTATAAGAATTAATAAAATAAGAAGGGGACAAAGAAAATACAAAAGGAGAATTTAAGTTTCATAGTTGAATAAAAGAAAATAAAGGAAAAAAGGAAAAGAAAAGAATATATTTTAAAAGAAATAGAAAATAAATGAAATGAAATGGAGTGGAGTGGACGGTCAACCCCACACAGGGACATATATATCCCTTACTGAAATAGTGGGAAAGTCAAAATTCTCTAATCAGAAGACACGTTGGTGTTGCATGTCAATTCCTTAAGACAAGAAATTATGCACCTAAATATCTTCTTGCCTATATATAGGTCATTTCCCATCCTCGATTCCATTGCGCCATTTTCAATCAATTGTATTGCCTTCGCGGAGGTTGGTTCTTCAGCATCAATTGTGAAGAATTTCTTTAGCACCAATTGTGAAGAAATCAACTCCATTCCTAAAAAGGTGTGGAAATTGAGGTGTTCAGATTAGGTTACGATGGAGAGATCATTTTGAACGAGTCTACTTTTTCGTTAAGGTGAGTACTTTCACCGCCCTAGTACGAATTGAATTAAAATCTATTATTGTATATTATTTTATGTCTGTTTAATTTAAATGTGTTGGTTTAGAATTTTATATATCACATTAAATGCTTAATAATATTAGGTTCTTTTCATGTCTATTATTTGGTTTCATAATAATTAAGCACAGTGTGTAATTTATCACACTATGCTTAATTATTGTTATACTATGTAAATTTAATTACCCTGATAATATGTGAATAACCGGCTCATACTTTATCTTGCCGTGTCATATCTGGTTGCGTGCTACTAGATTATTTGTCTGTGTTTACTGGGGTCCTCGATGCCAATGGTAGTTCGATCGAAATCAGCAGGGAATGATATAAAATAGACTGTACGAATAGAACGACTACCCGCGGAGTTTTGGGTATGCTAGCATAACCATCTGATTACTGTCACGAGCTCGTACTTGAATAGCCTTCGGATTTGACGAGTGTGAATTTCTGGATCTGATAACCTTCGGGCACCACTGCAGGGTTTATGCCCTGATGTTAGTCACATTGGCCAGATAGGAGCTTGACTACATCGGTGGATAAACCACCTGTATCCTTTTATTATGTGTTAGGATTTATGAAGGTTACCCTAGTTTAATAACCCCAACAGGTGTAACTGAGTAGAAATAATGAGAGAACATACGTAAATTCTTTACTTCATTTGGGTTAGGATCCTGGAGAGGCTTATGAATATAGAACCCAATTCGGCATCTGTTACTTTTAAACAATGTAAAATACTTCTCATAAGTCTTCCATTGCAATAGCAAGTTAGGTTTTTAATTCAAAAATCGCTTTCGCATAATTTGTATTGCTTGTTACTGAATGTAAAAAAACTAATCCGTTGGATTCTTAGTAAAACGCCCAACTCCGACCCATATTTGCGTTAAGCAAGTCGGTCAAAGTTCTGGGGTGTTACAGATGTTTCTATTAGAGCTTTCGCAAATCAAGTAAATGCTAATCCAAAACATACCTTAATAAAAGACTCCACTTAAACTAATAATTTAAAATATTATTTCAAAATTTCTCCAAAATTAGCCCTAGACTATCAAACTAACAATCACCGTTAGTTGAAAACAGAAGTATATGAAGTGATCTTGAGTAAAAACTTAGGTAACTTATTAAGGGGACGTGATGTGGGAATAAAATCATTGATCTTTACCCCCTAGGAAGAACCTTGGGTATTTTAAATATAGAGCTATACTATTGAAGTGACTACTTTGTATCAAAATTGTTTCTTAAGAGATTATTTGTTTAAAATATGATATCAAAAATAAATATAAAAAAGTGACCTTTTTATTTGAACTGAGAAAACCTTTGAATCACTTGGGGATGGCAAACCTAGAGTTTGAATAAGGTTTTCAATTTAAAGTGAAAGGTTCATAAATAATTTAAAAAAATATTAAATCCCTAAAGAAGACAATAAAGAACCACTCACCATACGAATCTTCATAACCTATAGAACAAGACTAGGCCGTTAAAAGTAGTAAATATAACCTCATATAAAGTTTAACCAAATCATCAAACAAGGGCCCTACCCGTGAGTTTCAACCCATGTATTGACCTATATGGATTCATATACCAATCTATATGGTTAAACCCACAGGTTTCAACCCTTACGGGTAAATGCATGGTCAACTCACAAACCCAACCAACCTGACCCATTTTTTTATACTCATTTTACCCCTCATCAATTTTACCTACTACCCATTTTATCTACACCCATCCGAGTTTTAAAATAGACAACCATTTTGAATCGCGAGTTACGAGTCTATTTTGCCACCCCTACACCCTATGTTCATTTAATAAAAATGATGCTACCACAGGAGCATTTATAAGGCCTTCAATGATCAAAATTTGTGTTGAAATTTACTCGCTAAAATAAGTTAAACACACAATCATGCTAGGATATTTAAATACTAATAGGAAATACCCTGTTGAATATGAAGATATCCCGTATATTTTCAGCATTGTGATAAGATTGGTCACAACTAAGGAAATTTTAGGAAACTGAACCTAAATCTTACTCCCCAACACACTTGGAACCCTATAATGAATTCTTTCCAAAATCCTCCATCTCCCTACCCTCCTATCCCAACCCTCATCACAAACCACGTTCCTACGACAAAGCCTACCCATGAGACTACCCTAATCTCTGTCCCCCCAAACTGCTAAACAAGTTTCACTCACTGCCACAACTAATCCTCTAAATAATCCCAATGCATGTGTAACCAAATCAGATTCACCACAGAATATGCCAACACATCCTAGCACAGTCAGATCTGTACCTATAACCATTCATGATGTCCATGTATCCACACCCCTACTCCTAGACTGTCTCCTGACTTCACCAAAATGATTATAGATCAACTTAAATTCAGAAGGTCATATGCAAAAGATAATATCCACATCATTTCGGGTAATCCAGCCATTTTTTCTCTCCTCTTAAATTTACTAACAATATATTATAGTCCTAAAATAGACAGATATCAAACAGGATTATGCCCCAACTTTAAATGGAAGAAGCAGAAAACTTGGCACAGGAGTCATCCATTAACATGGAAAGTTCTTAGGAAGACTACTCATGTCAGGTAAGTCCTAATATATAGGATGTAAAACCCACTGTAGCTAATAATAAAGTTAAGAAATCCAATTATTTCACTCGGTTGAAAAAATGATGTTCGGATCATCATAAAAAAATCTAAATCAGGTGAATAATGATTAATACAACTTCTAAATTGAAATTACTAGTCTGGATTATAAGAGGAATGGATACCTCTATACTAAGACTTTAGAGTCTCATTAGATCTCGCATATTGTTATTTATTGTGTCTTATTGAGCCTATGCATAGCAATGATACATGTCATAACTATATGTTAGAACTTGAATATAATCACTATATGTGCTCCAGTAATTCTCATATTTGGAATTTATGGAATAATAACATGCAAGTGCAGCTTATAAGTGAACCCCACAGTAGCTTTTTGTTAAATACAACTATAGAAGCTTTATTTAACTATGGACTGAGAATTAGGATAGAAAGAATTCAATTATGGTCTTATCTTATAGCCCTTAATATGTTGACACCATTTTTTAGGTGATTAAAATAATATTACTTTCATAACTAAATATAGGGCCCTGCTAATCCTAGTAACCAATATTCTAGATTTTAACAAATTCATTAATAACAAAGAACTACAAGAAATTAACATCGTAGGTTATTTACTTACCTAGTCTAACTCAAGGCTCGTAAACTCTACCTCTAAAAGATTAGATAGAGGGTTATATTCTGTTGAATAAATAGCTAAATTGCCTGCTCAACAAGAAAACTGTTTTCCGATTAAACTATTTTCCGTCTCAACAAGAACAACAAACTAGGTGCAGATAGATTTATTGGTTGTTTTTATATTAAATCTTGGGACATTATTTCTCAAGATTTACTTGCAGCACCTAATGATTTTGTTTCATCCTCCTCTATTCCAGATGGTATATGGAGTACTTGGATTACAATCATTCCTAAAAGATCCACACCTTCTTCTTTTAAAGACTTTAGGCCTATTTCCTTATCTAGTGTATCAAATAAAATTTCTCCATGTTAATCACTAAGAGAATAAAACCCTTAACGGAGAATTGATTTCTCCTAATCAACCAACATTCATGAAGAAAAAGGACATCTCCAATAATTTTATTTTTCTTCAAGAAATGGTGAGATTTTTAGGTAACAAATCTAGATCATTTAACTGTATCATTAAATTGGAAATAATGAAAGCCTTTGACAGGGTTAGTTGGCCATTTCTTAACAACATTATTTTATCCTTTGGTTCCCATGGATAGTTTGCCCATACAATGCTTTTAATTAATGGGAAACCTGTAGCTTTCTTCAAATCTTAAGGAGGTATCTAGCAAGGTGATCATCTATCCCTTTTTCTCTTCAAATCTTCAGGAGGTATCTAACAAGGTGATCCTCTATCCCTTTTCCTCTTTAATTTGTTCACTAGGTCATTTACAAGAGCATTGATACTTGTCTTTTTGAATAAAAGAATTGATTATTTTAATTTTCCACTTAATTCTTCTCTTATTTCCCATTTAAGTTATCCAGATGACACCTTTTTTTTTAAACCACAAAAAATAACCTAATTAAGATGAAAGTCTTTCTACGGGTTTTTTGGACAAACAAGAGGCAAAAAGATCAAAAGATAAATCTGATTCCTTCCTTAGTAAACACGCATATGTGGACAAAATAAACCAAACCAAACACATTCTTGGCATGAAATTAGGATCCTAGGCTTTTAAATACTTAGGGGCTTATATTTTTAAAGGCGGAACAAAAAATGTGTATTTTAGGCCTATTTTAGAACAAGGAGACAGTAGATTTCAAAATGGAAAAACAAATGGCTTTCAATGGGGGAATAACTTTAATTACTACCTATCGATATTCAATCTGCCAATATGTTTGGTCAGTTTTAAAACCTACTGCTTTTTAAATTAAACAGATTGAAATGAAATTAGCTAATTTCTTTTGGGAAGATTTAGATGATATGCCTGAAAAAACATTAGAAGAAATGGTCATATA
Organism: Rubia tinctorum; assembly: GCA_032355605.1. Lineage (NCBI taxonomy): Eukaryota > Viridiplantae > Streptophyta > Magnoliopsida > Gentianales > Rubiaceae > Rubia > Rubia tinctorum. The sequence continues at coordinate 15,147 of JAULKM010129299.1, forward strand.
TCTATCCGCCTACAATTCCCAATGTTCAAGGGTCCAGATCCTTAAATTCAATCATAAATACATGCAGGCTTAAACTATGATGGAAAATTTGATTTGTGCTACTCCGTGGTCAAAATTTCTATGGTCGTTAGCTGACTCAAATAGGAAATCTTCCAATTGGAAGAGAATTCTATTAGTTAATCATTTAGCTGAAAGATTGAATAGGGTGATTCATGGAGATGGAAAAATGTTTATTCAGGTTCACTAATTGGACTAACACTGGCCCAATAATTTATCAAATTGAACCTCAGGATTCACTTTTTCACATTATTCTTTCTGCTTGCACAGTCTCTGATTTCAGTAGGTATAGACACATTTATTTACTTAAACTTTCTCCTTTTATTCTACCTGATGCTGATTAACCTCATGGGGCTGATAGGCTAATTTGGAAATCAGGATCAAATGGATCCTTCAGTTGTAAATCAGCCTGCAAAGTTTCAGCTCCTGCACCAGGTAGTATACTTTCCCTCACTAAAGTTTGGAACTTTAGAGAACCAAAAAAAATCTTTGTCTTCATGTGGAAATTGCTTAGCTATTTTCTCCTTTTTAATGATATCTTAAAATGTAAGGTTTTCAAATTGCTTCAAAATGTGTATTCTACAGCAACTCTGATTCATTAGAGTATTTTTCAATTCTTTCCATATTGCCAACCAGGTTTGGGACCAAATTTTAGCCCATTTACATGTTCAACCAGTTATGTTTAATTCCTTGTGGGATAGATTGTGGTCTATTTCGCATTATGAGGGCTATACTTCTTTTAATAAATTGCTAATATCAATTATTCCATCTTTCACTTGTTGGTTGCTATGGAAGATTGTAAACAATTTTATTTTCAATGGAGTTCAATACTCAGACTCTAACATAGTAAAAGATAGCGGACAAGAAATCTATTTTTTATTCCTTGCAAAACCCATCTTCATGTCTCATGCCTCTGATCTGGATCTCATTAGCTCTAGTCTAATTCCATCTATAGACCACTCTCTAAGCCGGTTATAAAAATCATTAGTTGGTGTAAACCTTCTACCACTTCATTCAAAACCAATGTGGATGCCTCTTGGACAAAAACAGGACAAATATGGATTGATGTTTTAGTCAGATCAGTTACATGAGATGTGATTCTTGCAAAGTTTGATTTTATTATCTGTGAATCAGTAACACACCAGATATCCGACCAACTTGCTCAACGTAAGCATTAGGTCAGACCTGAGCGTTGGGGATGTTCATGGATCAGGGCGGGTCAGCAGTATCGGCCCAAATTAACCCGAAATTTTGGGATAAATGGGTCGGATCGGGTCAAAATTCTCATTGTTTCAGTCAGGTCGGGTCGGGTCAGACTAGATCATGAGTCAACCCAAATCGACCAAAATCATACTCCCTTCGGGTTTTTAATATTGGCACTCTTTCCTTTTTTATTTGGTTTTTTAATATTGACACTTTCGTTTTTTGGCAAAATTAAGATTAATTTCATCCACTCAATTTACTTTTTAAACTTCCTATGCAATTTCCTCCACTCATTTTACTTTTCAAAAAAAGTTTGCCAATTAGTTGAGTGCCAAAAGATATATAAAATAATAGTCTCATTTTAATTGGCAATAGATAGTAAAAAATAGAATTTTTTAATAATTTATATAAATAAAATATATTATTTTTAAAGGTAATAATATTTAAACAATAAATAAAATTTTATTTTATTTATATAATTTAAAATGAGACTATTATCTTATATTTAATCATATATTATTCACTTAATAAACAAAAATATAATTATTTTCATTTTACTTAGATAGAATACTTTTAATATTTCATTTAAAAAATTATTTTCATCCGGGTGGCACTCGTGATATTCCGTTGAGGTAACTTTATTATCGGTATTATTATTTTTCAAATTTTTTATTCCTAAGTCGTTCCGACGTCATTAAATAAACTTGGTTTTGATCATATTTACTTGCTTTATTTTCATGGTTTTAGATAATATTATGCTTGGTGTGCATGGTTATTTTGTAGGAAGCACTTGGTTTTGGAGAAAATGAGCAAGGAGGAAATGTGAGCAAACGGGGTAGGACAAGTCCAACTCATGGACCGTGTAGACGTGAATGGTCCATGGATGCTAGAATTTTCAAGCAAGGAGGTCAAAACAAACCCAATATTGTGGGATCTGCGATGCTCAAACATTTCCCCATCTCAAAATCACCCATCTCTTCCTTACCACCTCCAAATACTATCCGAACCTACTTAACCTCAAACACAACTCGAAACAAATGAGGTACCTCTCCCTTGATTGTGATTTCAATGCTTTTCTCGAGTTGTTATGTATGATAGTGATTGGACTTTCTTCATGAGAGGTTGTGGGTACAATATATTTTGGCAGTGGTGATTTGCTCATTAGATCTTATGATTGTGCCACTAAGGGTATATTTTGATTTTGATTTTGTATTATGGGTATTCCTCATTTTCTCTCCTTAACACTTTCCCTAGAATGTTTATTTGCATTAGGGACAATGCAAACTTTAAGGGTGGGGAGGGGAATAAGATGTTACCTATTGTTAGTGGTTTAGTTAGTAGTAGAAAATAGCTCTTTTGAGTGCATTTTTTTAATTAAAAAGGAAAAAAAGAGAAGCCCAATAAGTTGAAAACCCGAGAGGGCAACTTAGGCAAAAGAGGGAGGCCTGGATAGGTTGAAAACCCGAAAGGGCAACCTATGCAAAAATGAGTGGCCAAATTGTGTGGAAAAAGGTGAGGGTGAGCATTGAAAAAGAAAAAAAAATGTGAAGCTAGGATGAAAGCCCGAGAGGGCTCCTAGGCAAAATGAGAAAAAAGAGAGAAATTGAAATTTTTATGCTTCCCTTGATTTGTCGATTGGGTAGCTTTTTTGGGAAGAGTAAGTTAGCTTGACATTATATGTATACCTCATTCTTGTTATGGTTTGTTGGTTGTTTAGATTATCTTAGGCTTTGGGATGTGAGAGCGTGAGAGGTTCTTATATCTTGGGGGTTTGGGTAGTCTAGGAATAAGATGTTGGGTGTTTTGGGAAAACCTTCATGCTAGTTTACGCTTAGCTCTTTGCTAGTTCTGGTTAATTCGAGGACGAGTAAAGGGTTAATTGTGGGGGATTTGATGTGACGTCAAATGCATGTATTTTCTGAAGTATTTAACATCTCTTTTATTATCCCTTTGTTGGAAAATCGCTAGATTTAGGTAGGTTTACATCATAAGGGGTTTAGATAACCGTCTTGGTTTCTGTATTTAAATCCTTCATTTTGTAACCTAGTTTGAGTCTAATGGATTTTTGGTCCTTACGAGCATCTTGATTCTTTTTTGCGAGCTTAATTTGTAAATTTCTTGTAAGCACATTGGAGTATTTTATTGAAGCCCATTCGCAAGGATGGTAGAAGATTGAAGGCCACGAGTAAAAACGTGGTAGAAGATAAAAGGGTCGGAGAAGGAAGACAAAGAAGCAGATGAATTGTGACCCGGATGTTTTAACCGAGTTCTGGGAACATTCCAAGAAGAACCAACCTCTGAGAGTGGTACCATTGGATTTGTCTTCTCGAGCACTATAAAATTGACTACAAGAACTCTCAAAACGGATCAACAGTTCACCCGTAGAGACTGAATTTGAAGACGCGCACCCCAAACGGTGGGGAAAACAAGCCCCACAACAAAAACCACACGCTTGGCTACCGCTCCCTCGCACCCGCACTCCAGTGCCCGCATTCCCCCACACCCGCGCACCCTCGCGCCAGCGTTCCCGCGCTCTGCAGTTGCTGCAACCTTCTCGCGCCTTGCGCGCCTGACTCACCTTTTACTAGGCTTCTCACCACAACTTGTACTATAAATACCCCTTATCTTATCTTTATTCTAACCTTTCTCTTGGCCGAAAATCATCCTCCAAAAACCCTAGGTCTTCATTTCACTTCATCTTTTCTCTCTTTATTTATTTATTTATTTATGAATTTGTCCATGAATGTTAGTATGGTTAGCTAAACTTATCACTTGGGACTAATTGTTTGAAGCTTCCAAACCCATGTATTAAGACTCTATTTTTACTCTTTCTTGAGCATTGGTTGTGAAGTATTTATTATGCCATCAATGTTGTTTTTTACTTCATTTATGTTATGGGTTGTTTGAGAATATGAAATGTTTGTATAATTAAGTGCTAGGAAAGTGTACAATTTCTTCTGACCTTTTGCATGAAAATCCAAGAACATGGAATTAGCACTTCTTGTGGGTAAATGATGTTAATCTTGCTAGATGAATATGTTAATGTTGTTTGTTATCATATTTGTCCTAAGGCGGCAATGAAAGATTGAATCTTGAATGTTGTTTGTTCCAGGTTTTGTGAAATAAATGCTTTGTTTGGCTAAATGGCTAGGCATTTGGTTTAATGCTTGTAGTTGTTCTCAAATTTATGGTTGTTAGTGTGTAATGCTATTGATGAAATACCTTTAGGCGTTGTTTGTCTAAAGTGCTTATCAATGAGGTTTGCAAATGGTCGTTGAACGTCTTT
>JAULKM010129308.1:0-19692 GCA_032355605.1 Rubia tinctorum
AACATCCCTCTTCTCTTGGACGACCCCGACTTGCCAACTATCTACTTAGTTATATTTAGTAAGCATAGTGGGCTTATAAATTGTATCTTTGAGAGGTACGGCAACGACCTCCCAGTGGCACTCAATTATAAATTATTAATAGAAATTGAACATGTGAGTACATTAAATAATGAATACCTTGCTAATGTTGTCAAAACTTTGTATGTACGAATAGCATAAAAAAAAGTGGCCAAGTGGGAATACGAATACTATTGCATGCACTTTACAAAAGACTTGGTCTTGCATATATAGGAGGGAGAATGAATTTGAACTACAACTGGTAAGTAATTTTCTCACATTATGTTTTATCTATATTTCTTATCATTTGCTCGAAGTTTGTATTGATCGTGACATTACTACATGTTATTGTCTTTCACCAAGGACAAATCACAATGCCCCATCAAAATTTTGGATGAAGCACATGATTGTTGGGTGATCTATATGATGGTAAAGAATTTGCAACATTTCCTTAGTCCATCTGACATATGAGGAACTTGGTTAATGTGATTTATTTTGCGAGCATCATTCTCTAAAGTGCTCATTGATACTTTTCAAGGTAGTTTTTGGCACCTTGATATAGACCTCTAGCTATGGAGTATTAATCGTATAGTTCATTTTGTGAGAATTTTTGGAACAAAGTTTGTGTATTGAAAGTGCAGTTTGATCTTTCATGTTTGTAAATATTATACATGGCATACTTATATGAAATTTGGACAGTGTGGAACACCGTGGATCAATTTCAATAATATGTTTTTCCATTTTTTTACTATTAACTCGACGTCGTAACTATAAAAGATATATTTTGGTACAACCAAGATACCAGATGCAATGCCACGAGATATTTGGCTACAGGTCCTAATGGTACTAAAATGTGAGCGACGTCAGAAGCGCTAGACGATATCGTCTAAAGATCCACTCCTTGTCATCCAACCTGCGATGTTGGATATTGCATGTAGAAATCATCAAAGTGACATCGCTCAATAAAATGTGACCTTGATTTATCAAAACAATTTCAATTTTAGATGAGTGTCACGTCAACATTTATCAAATGTTGGCCCATCTTAAGTAGGATTTACCAACGTCGCACACTATAAGTCATGTCGACTGTCCTCTTATTATTCCCGACATCGGTTGGTCATTGCTGTCAGAGTTGATCAATTCGTATTTACCTTGGTTATTTACATAACCAACTGAGGCAACAACTATCTTTTATGGCATTTATAAACAGCAGTAAAAATGACAATGTGCGACATCAGTCAACTTTTCTCGTGACTTCGGTCTCCAGAAATATGCGACGTCAACCTAATAACATGCAACTTTATCCAATCCGACGTCGCATGTTATTTGTCAAGTCGATTGCCATTTTCTTCCATGCAACATCCGTCGAACATTAGTAGCAGTGTCGGTATAAGATTTTTTTACCTTGGTTATTTCCATTGAAAATCAAGGTAAAAAATACTTTTACCTTGGTTTTGAACCGTAGTAAAAAAGTGTACTTACCTCAATTTTTTAAGTTTTACCTCTATTCCCCGCCAACATTTAACTTGATTTTTTCAAGGCTAAAAAGATAGGTAAAACCCCTATAGAACCAAAGTATCAGGTGTTGTTTCTTATAGTAATAGATGACATAGAATGTATGCTAGCTGATCTCGACATCCCTTCAATTTTAGGCCCACTTATATCAGCTGTCTGATCATGAAATCCAAGCAGATCCCTTGAAATAGAAAAAATAAAGTTAGCAACCAATCGAGAGTGAAGTATAAGAGTTCGAGCAGGGAAGGATCATCGTTACCATTTTTTGAGAGTTAGACTGGAGCAAGAGAGGAAGTGAGTAAAGGAATTGGAATTTGGTAGGTTGTTTAGATAGAGCTTAAAGAAAAACAAGGGAGGCATCTATATATTGTGAGTGAAGGAATCTGTGTTTTTTGTTTTTCTTGTTAAGGGCTTTCATGGTCTTTCCTATTTAGACTAGTGGAGGTTGATGTACTTTGGGCGGTTTCAACCCAGATCTAAAGATTTCAAATCAACAAAATTCCTTGCATTCTTTTCTACCAGTCGTCCTCTTACTCATTTTAAGGAAAATGTTCCTTCCAAGCTTTAATTATTTTCTTTTATTGATGATGAATATCACTTTTTTAAGACTACAAAAAATGAGTAATTAAGAACTTCTCGTCAGTTATTTAATCATCTACGCCACAAGAGAAGACAAAACTTGCCCACATAGGAACACGGTAGAATTCTCATTTTTATAATAATGCCATATGACTCATATCAATTCCTTCTCTCAAATCAAATACATATGCAAGCAGCACTCATGAAGAATCTGTAAACATGTATAGGAAAATGATAATCTCTGTCTCAACCCCAGATAATTTACACCATGAATTAACTAGAAATTTAGTTCAAAATGATCACATAATAAAAAAATTAAACCCCTAGCATTTGAGCCACTCAAAACACCCAAATCACATAATCATAAACAAACTCAAGCCCCCCACATTCAGAGCTACAGATTCGCGTGATTACAATCAAGTTGAATAATCCTTAAACTAAACATCAGCACACTTCAAATCAATAGCTCAAAATGCTCGATCTATAAAATCTCACTCACCACTTTCGTCGATGAGGAGAAGCTTTATGAGGTAATCGTCGTCCGCATGAGCCTCTTTGAAGGTGCGTTCATTGTTCAAACCGAATTAACCCCAAAATACTGCCCTAGCTTCCTGGGTCCTCAAACAAACACATTGCAAACACCAGATCACACGCAACGAAATCAAATTAACAAAAATCAAATGAATTAACAGATTCAGATCAGCGAATTGGAGAAAAAAATATCATCAGAAAGAAGAAGAAAACCCTAAACCCATAGCTCACATCAATATAAAAATGTAATTTCTCCATGTCATTCTCAAAAACCCATAGTTCAGAAAATGCAGCAGTGTAGACCATAAAATGACATCCACAAATAGACTAAATCTGAGTAGCACAAATTGCCTATTTAATTATGAGTACTCAGTTAATGAATTCAAAATTATAGAAATTTATCAATTTGCAATCAATTGCTTGTGCCTTGAAAATGTAACAATAAACCTTAACTATAAATTGCACATTGTAGTTAGTCCCGCCTGCAACTTCTACAAATTGATCAGCAATCTGAATATGCTATGCATTAATTCTCATATCCTAAGGATGTAGCCATTTCCAAAAACAATATCGCCTACTCTGTGCAAAATGTGTCATAAGCCCATGTTCTGCTTCTATAGTAGAAATAGGTCGGTGTAGGAAGACAATGACTGATACGCACCTAAGGAATGTCAATTTTGTTCAGCACCACAATGTAGGATCACTTAAGATATTGGGGGTCGTACTTGCGTAACTCCTAAAAATCAAAAATTTATGTACCTTCGGAACTAATTCTTGGGAAACTTTCCTTTCTAAGATGATTGTGGGAGGAAAACACAAGTCATCATTGACCATGTTGAAAAGCTCTGAACATACATCCAGGAAACATATTAAGGAATGAAAAGTAGACCGGTAGAATTGAATTTACAACACAAATTCAAAAGGCAGAAAGACAAGATCATTGACCAGCACTATATATTCATGTGCCCTGTATTCAAGTAGTGGAAAAATTATGAATGCAACTACTAAAAACTATTTTTGAGACAATGAATGCCAGCTATTGAGCTATGCATGAAAATCAATAAAGCAGAGTTTTAAAATAAGATATTGGTGTGGTCTGGGGTAGTTAATCCCAAGAATATAGATGCATTCATAAAGAACAGAAAATATAATGTTTAAATAGAATGGAGTGAGTTTATAAAACTTGGGCTTCAACTTTCGAAAGCATTAATATGAATTTTTAAAAACCATAGAAGAACAAAAAAGATAACATTTGAATGGAACTGAATATATGAACCGCCAGCTTCAACTTCCAAAAGCATTAACAATCCTCAAATGATCATCATTCATTCAAAAGGGAGAAAAAAAACACAAGAAGATAACTATTGCAGATGTTAATACTATGCCCTCTTTCATATACTTGATATCTAAATCCATGTTCTGTAAAACGGTGACCACATCGCCAACAATGATGCAAATTGGTTTTACTTGGTTTTTGAAAAAGTTAGTCAATACTACTTCCAACAATCTTTGCTAGAAAATTGGGTTTACTTGTTTTAATTGCCAACTACTATTACAAAACTAAACCTAAACCTTTTTTTCAATGGTCAAAAACTAAATCTCAGCTCTACTGGAAAACTCTATACAAGAGCAACCATAATGCAATACAATGATAATTACCAGTAGCTGACTGTGTTAGTAGAATTTTTTTTACTTTCTTTACTGAAAGAACTACTCATCATGTGAAACTGTTACATACAAAATTATTGAGCAACTCTAATGAAAAACTGTTGGCCCAAAAATAGAAAGAAACATATATCGATCAACAATCTCATAATGGCTCAATGGACAGTCTCCAAGTGAGTGAACTGCGGAGCTCGAACCATCAGTCGATGCAGGTTCCGAAAACATAGTGGTTCAATTTAATTTTGTTCAATGTCGAGGACCTCACAACCATATGCTCCAAAACCTCAAAGTTGAGCATCTGTAAAAAAAAAATGAAAAAAAATTCATTACTATATGTGTAGGCCTACGAAAACCCAAACTCTAAATTGAAGAATAACAAGAAAAAAATAGAGATGTTAATAAACTATGTGGCTCGGCCTACCAAAAATCAAACCCCAAATTGAAGAATGACTCAGTCGAAACAAGTAGGTGAAGGATGTAAAAATCAAAAGATGACCAGGTATTGTCAACTTGTAGCCTTTGTCAAGCTCACGAAAACAGAGAATTGGTTTACAATCAATCGGTGTTCAGACGTCAACATTACAGAGTACTCTCCCATTATCCTGGATCCATTATATACAAAAAACGAATCCAAAATCTAGTTGTAGATAAAAATTCCAACAAACAAAAAAGTAAATGAAGCATACCTTTTCTATACCTTAAACTACCCAAATTTTAAACACCAAACAAAATTTAAGCTGAAACAGCCACATTAAATCAAAGTATAAATTTCTAAAAAACCAACGAAGGAAAAACAAAGCACTAACCATAGATTCGGTCTTGGAATAAAAGGATCTGACAAAATTGGGCATTTCCTCCTCCTTAAACCCGATACTGGACCCGATTGGGTGACTCGAATCTACTCAAAAATGCACCCAGTGGCGTAGTTGATCAAGATGAAGCACTTGTCGTAAAAATCAAATTTTGAGCCATACATTGAACAAATATGAAATTTAAAACACGATAAACCAATAAAAGGGGGAAGGACATAGATTCAAAGAAAATAAAAATAGAAGACAACCGCTTGCGGAATGATTTAGGGGCTTTGATATGCAACATGTGATCAACTTGCATTTACGGGTTTCCTTTCTCAAGAATATACGAGGAGAAGAAACTCACTTTTAAATCTTTTATGCATATCAATGGAAAAATGAGACCTGATCAAAACCCTTAAACCCCGAACTTCAACAAATTAAAATCCCTAAATTCACACATTGAGAAATCGGAGAAGAAGAAACAGAAAAATGAAATTGGTAGAATGTAAAGAAGCAGTTTTTTTCCTTTTTAAAAAAACTAAACCATATATTTTGGGATCCCAAGCCCTTCCAGGTTTCAAAATACATCAGAAGTTCAAAAGATGAACTTAAAGGTTTGTCATAGACTATCGGTTGAAGCAGAATATTTTGCTTCCAAAAAATGAGTGAAACTAGAAAACGCGGTGCACATTTTCTTAGTGAATCAAGCTCCACCCCCGTGTTACTTGAATCCTAATTCAGGTGTACAATGTGTTTTCCATAATAATACAGTGAAATGAGAGTATCTGCTTAAGTTTGCAATGAACCATGGTCTACAAAATGATTTTGCTGGGAGCTCCTTAAGGTAGGTAGATTATTTTTTTCTCCTTGTAATTATTCTTGACTGGTTTAGTAGCAGGTAACACTTGGTATTGGAGTGAGTGATCTTGAATTTGGGCAAGTGTATGAGTTACCTGGTTTCCTTCTCTCTGAATGTGTTCGAATGATACCTATATTTGTCGACTAAGAGAAAAGAACTCCCATATCTGCGATTTGAGTTTCTATGGCGGTTTGGATTCCTGCCTCATGATGCGTATTGCCTGCAATTAATTGCTTTCAGAAATTAGTGGAAGAAAACCATTTTGAATACCTGCCTTAGTGACTAAGATTAAGGCCATCAATTCAGCCTGGAGTGAATTTTCAGCCTCTATGTACCAAGTATGCTGAGGTATTGAATACAATACATGTTTGATTAAAACATCCCTCCCCACCATATTTAACCATTTGTTGTTCCAGTTTAAAGTCTTTTCATTTATCCTCTCAATCAAATTTTGAAAGTAGACTGATTTTTTCCTCCCTTTAAAGATAGTAAGTCCTAAATATTGAAAGGGAAAAGAAGCCTATACAAAGTTGGTGGCCTTTATGATCATGAGGATCCTACCTTGGCTAATTTTATTTCCTACAAGGAACCCACTCTTTTCAAAATTAATTTTTAGTCCAGTGGCTCTCTCATAACTTTGTAGGAATAGAACTAAGTTTCTGAGGGTTTTGATTGTGGCATGGAGTAGGATTACAGTGCCATCCACATAGTTTAGATGAGTGATAGGCTCAGCTCCTTGGGGTAATCTGAATTTGTCTATGTGGTTTTCCTCATACATAAATCCCAAACCCTTATTTAAGAGTTTGGTTATGAAGTTTAAGAGTGTAGGAGAAAAAGGGTTGCCTTGTTTTAGGCCCCCAGATGGTTTAAAGAAAGCATAGGGTATGTATGTCATTTAAAAGTACATAGAACCACGCTCTACTGATATTACCAAGTATGAGAGCAGCAATGTGACCATGAAAGCCAAATTTAATATAAGAGAATTAAACATAGGCCATGACACACGATCAAAATCTTTGGTCATATCAATTTTGGTAATCATGTTGAGAGAGTTTGTCTTTTGTCAAGGAGTTTTGTAATTTCTTGTAGCACTAAGACATTATCAGCAATTTCGGGCCCCTTTATCAAAGCAGATTGTTCTATTGAGATGCATCTAGGTAGTGGAGGTTTAATTCAATTCAATAAAATCTTAGAGAGGATCTTTTTTGTGAAATTAGTAAGACTTATCGGCCTATACTCAGTTAACTTCTTTGGTGTTTGAGTTTTAGGGATAAGAGTAATTAGTGTGCTAGAGAAGGAATTATGAATTCGTATACCACACATAAACTCTTATACAACTTTTAAGAGATCAAATTTAATTATTTCTCATGCTTTCCTATAGAAAACATCATTGAAACCATTAGGTCCATATGAGCTTTCTTCACCTAAATTGAAAATTGTGCTATGCAATTCTTCCATGAGAACAGGTTTAAGAAGATAAATATTATCATCTTCTATGATTATAGTTGGGATAAACCTCAGAAAAATTTTCATGTCTAAACCTGAGTGGTCTACAGTCTCATCCATTAGCAATTTTTGGAAAAAAAGTGTAGCATTGTCTCCTATCTTGTCTTGCCATTGCCATCTAGCCACCGTCCATCTTCCATTTGTATTTTATTAACCCTAAGTCTAGTATGTTTAGACTTCATACTATTATGAAAGAATTTCGGATTCAAGACCCCATTTTCTATCCATTTTTCCTAGATCTTTGCTTCCGGTAGGCTTCTTGTTCAGCTAAGGCTCTGGTTAACCTAGCATTCGCCTCATTAAGTTTGATTTTGTCCTATATGAGAGTGGATTTTTCCAAATCTGCCTCTAGACTAGCAATTTCTTGTTCTGCATTTAGAACATTATCAAAGACATTACAAAATTCCACTTTATTCCAATTTTTTAGACAAATAATAAGTCTATTGAGCTTTAAGGTAAAATCATGCATTCCGTGTCCTAAAAAGGGCATATTCCAACAGTCAAACTTAGTAATCCTACTCCATTGTTAGCAAACCTATTACTGAAGGTTTTGAGATCCTCTGTCAAACTGTCCCTAGCTATGGCCCTTTTGTGGTTCTGAGGTTAACCTTTAAGGAGATCATCAAGGGATTTCCATTGATTCCTCGATGTTTCACTAGTTGTCCTCCTATAGGTTGTTGCTGATTTAGGGGTCTTTAGAGTTCATCCAAACTTAGGCTTAGCAATAAGGGTGTTATTATCAACTATTGTGATCACTTGAGCAGGTTTAAAAAGGTCTTCAGCATCCTGAAATACTCATTGCTCTTCATCTGAGTCTTTTTTACCTCTGGGTGTACTTGGAATAAGAAAGTGTCCCACAGGTTTCCATGTTAACTTGGAATTATTTAGGTTTTGGGTAGCTGCTACTGGTACGGGGTCATTTTTACTACCCTTGTTTCCCTCAGCAGTATGGTTGGGTTCATTTTTACTACCCTTGTTTCCCACAGTAGTATGATTGGGTTTGGCTGCTTTATCATCCTGGTGTTCCACAGGATTTTTCATTCCTAACTTACATTCAGCCTGGGAATGCCCTATCCTAGAGCATCTCATACAGTAACTATGATGATCCTCATATGCAATGTTTTACCATTTTCTATCCGATTTTGAGCCTAGACGGATTCTGTTAGGGAAGTTACCAGTAAGGTTCATTTCAATACAAAGATGGATGGTCGATGGTCTGGTCATATTTATAGTGGGTGGGTCTACCGTCTTGTAAGTCGAGAAGAGAAAGCAGACAGCAGCAGGAATCGAACGCAGGAAGTCAGGCTACCGTACATAAACCTATGCACAAACTAATGTAGAACGCTTTCAGTATAGTATATAGATACAAATTTACTGTTGAGTGACGCGTTTGTGATTTCTGAATTAACGAACAGATGCGCCTAGTACTCTTAATGAATAGAGGAATCATGTATACAAGTTGATTTCATGAATCATGGGATTTCATGAATAAGAAAACTTGAACAATATATGAGACCAGTAGGAATTAGAGTTTTGATATGATATGTGAACATGCAAGATTTAAAGGAATATGGTTACTTTTAACTTTAAATACTCCCTCTGTCCCACTCTAAATTGGTTAATTGATTTTTGAGAGTCAAACTTTATAAACTTTGACTATAAATATAAATTAATCGATATATAATAAAAATATCTTGTGAGATATTGTTAGATTTATCATAACATTTATTTTTTAAAGATAACTTTTTTTGCAGCATTATTATAGGTAACTAGAAATATTTACGATTAAACATACTCATTAAAAAACGTAAAAAAAACAATTAATCAATTTAGAGTGGCAAAGAGTGAATAGATGTTTTGAGAATCTAGAAGGTTACGAATGTCCCTTGGGACAATTTAATTTTTGTTTACATATGGGAACTGAGTTGAAGAATAATAAGTGGGAGCTGCTTGACAAGAGATCGAGCTGAACAATTATTTTTTACATCTTATATGTTGCTTTGCGATTTGTATGTTACAAATTACATTTGCACATCTATTATACTTGTTAACATTAAAATTTCAATGTTATAAATATTACATTGCACAACAAAATCCAAAAGAAATTGAAATTACAATTGAAAATTCTTCTATATTAAGAAATAACAATATTGTGTAAATATTATTTGTACTTGTAATTAGATTTAGATTCTTTTTCTTTTCTGTATAGGTTTTTATACCTCTATATAATGTACCCAGAGTATGAATACAAACACACAATTATTACCCTTATTTTCTACATGGTACCAAAGGCTAAAATCCTGAAACCCTAAAGAAATATTCCGTTGCTATTTTTCGAGCTCCAGGCACCGCTTTCCGACCTCGCATCCCCACGCACGCAGTCGTCTGCTTGTCGTTGCCGCTCGACTGCCATCCGCCGATCGTCGTCGCCACTGTTCAGGTTGTCGCAATCCGTCGTACCCTGCCCAGATCTGCCACGTGTGGTTTACACGCGCCGCAGCTGTCAGCCCACGCATCGCCGCGTTCAACTCCTCGTACCGCCGATCCTTTTGTGCCGCTAATCTGCACCAATGTCTACCCCTGGTTCAAGTTCCGATGTTGTTGACCAAGCCCGCATCGCAGCTGAAATTGAGGCTAATAAACTACATAATCTCAATGTCGCCGATGTGATTGCAACTTCACTAACAGTTACAATTACAATCAGGATCTGGGGGATCTATCCATGCTGCTCGATTTCTAAATGATCCTTACTACCTTAGTACTAATGACGGCCTCGGTTTGTCAATTTGTCTCGTCGTACTAAAAGGTGAAGAAAATTACCTTGAATGGTCTGCTGCAATTTCTGGCGCTGTGCCAACCAAGAAGAAGATTGATTTCATTGATGGAACCATTACCAAACCCCGGATAATCATCATGATGCAGTTGATTGGTCGAGAGTTAATGCTACCCTTATATGTTGGATCTTGCAGACTCTAGATCCACCATTATGTTCATCTACCAGTTACTATGCCACTGTTACGGAATTGTGGAATGATCTTAAGGCACGATTTACTCTTGGGAATGGTTCGAAAATTCTGCATATGCGTGAAGATATACAGAACTATCTGCAGAATGGTCAGACTGTTGCCATTTATTTTAGCAAACTGAAGAAGCTGTTCAGTGACTACAACTCAGTGATTACATTTGGTGATGGAAAAAAGAGTCGAGTAGTTGGGAAAGGTGATCTGCATATCGATGGCTATCCAATTTTCACAAGTTTTCTACTTGCAGGAGACTTTAAGGCTAATCTATTGAGTATCAGTCAGTTTTACGATGAAAATATGACAGTGGAGTTTCATAAAGACAAAATGCATTGTGAAACATGGTGAAGATAAAGTACTCTCTGGAATTTGGTCTTCAAACAATTGTTACCTGTTTGAACAAGAAGTGAGATATCTAAGCTCTAAGGAAGATGAAGGAACGATGTGTCACATGAAGTTTGGACATATCAACTATAAAATCTTGGTGAAGATTGTAAACTCAAAAGCAGTACGAGATATGCTTACTCTCACCAACAAAAAGGGAATTGTGTGCGGACCATGCCAACAAGGTAAACAGATTCAATCACCTTATTTATTAGTTCAGTACACTACCACATCGAGGAATATTGAGTTATTACATATGGACTTGATGGGTCCAGTCAGTACATCTAGTATGAGTGGTAAGAAGTATATCTTCGTGTGCGTTGACGACTTCTCTAGATACACCGGGGTATCATTCCTTAGAGACAAATCTGATACGGTGGATGTCTTGAGAAGTTTGGTGATCAAATTGCAGACAGAGAAAGGGAGTCCAGTTGGAAAGATTGTGAGGATTCGTAGTGATCATAGCAGAGAATTCGAAAATTCTCAGTTTAGTGATTTTTGTGATGAACTTGGCATTCAGCACAATTTTTTTTGCACTAATCACATCTCAGCAGAATAGCATTGTTGAAAGAAAAATACAACTCTACAGGAGATGGCATGAGTTATTTTGGCTGAGAAAATAATTCATAAGAAATAGTGGGCGGAAGCCTTCAATACACAACATGTTATACGATAAAGAGGGTCTATCTTCGTCCAATTACAAGCAAGACATGGTATGAAATCTGGAATGGCAAGAAGTCGAATGTCTCGTATTTTCATGTGTTTGGAAGCAAGTGTTATATTCTCAGAGATCGAGAGCAACTGATTAAGTTTGATAGTTGCACTGATGTTAGGGTTTTTGTTGGCTATTCTGTGAACAACCGTGCTTATATGGTGTGCAATTTCCATACAAATACTCTTATGGAATCTTAAATGCATGAGAAAAAAACATATACAAAATCACTAATAACATTGCTAAATGAACATGGAATGGATGGAAAACTAACTCAATTAATTTGAACCCCAATACTTGTTGATGTTTGAGAGAAGCAATTTGATTGAGCACTTTAATTGTTGTAATAGTGTGGATGGAAAGGATGTTGTGGATTTGGGTTTGGAGGAAGTGTGTTGGAGGTGTGAAATGAATGTTGGTGTTCAATAATACTGATCCCGCTAGAAATTTTAGGTTGACCAAAGTGGTCACGGGTCAATTTTAGGTTCGTTCTTGTCGATACTCATGTGACGTCACACACATGAGCCACAGTCTAATTTCTAAAAAGTGTCATAAAATACTCCATGTTTAGATTTTGGCCCCTTCCATTGACCCGTTCATGCCCAAATTTGAACATCGTGGTCGTGAAAATTTGAATTAGATAAGGGTATCTCCAATTTTTCCTTTTGACTCCTCCCACTTTCTTAGATGGATCTAAGTGCAAAAAGTAAAAAGTTCACCACTTGTCCCAAAATTGATTTCGATCGTCTCGGAAGGACCTTTGTCATCCCTAGTCAAACTTATGATCCCAAAAGTGATAAAGAAACTGGAATGATCCCAAGGAAACTTCCATAAGATCTTCTGTTTAACCCTTGCATACTTATAAGCAATCATCTACACTTTACTCTAGACCACGTGCTAGCGCTTTTAAAAATTTGATAGAAAGAATTTTATTATATTTTTAATTCATAAAATCCCAAGAATATGTAATTTCGTGTGATTCTATGTGGTGGAAATTATCGTTCTAAGAACGCTCATCGTAAGGTATTAGTGGAGTACTAATAAAAATGAGGGACGATTACCCCATTTCGCATCCCTTTTAGACTGAATGCATAGTCCTCATATCAACATTTGTCCTAATGTTCTGGTGCAAAGTTCTAGAGCGTAAGGAACATGCAATGAAGTTTGGGTTATAGTGTAATTTTTTGAAAAGTTTTGTCAAATACTCCATGTGATGATATCGAGCTCTTCCATTGACCCGTTGATGTCTAAATCGGAACAACATGATCATGACAATGTGAATTAGATAAGGGTATCTCCAATTTTGCGTTCAGACTTCTCCCACTTTCTTGGAGGGTTCTAAGTGTAAAAACTAAAAAATTCACCGGTTGTGCTAAAATCTATTCTGATCAAATTAGAAGTTAATAAAGTTCATGGACATTTAAAAAAATTAATTAGTAGGTTCTAATATACTATTAGCTATTGTTATGGTCAAATATATTCATTTTGGTCATACGCGAGCCCATTTGCTATGCTAGCGGGATGAAATTGTTAGACCCACATTCAGGTTAGCCGACGTCGGTCATACTTTGGCCATATATTGGTAAGGCCGACTAAAGTGCAACATTTCACATATCTAGGTGGAATTCACAAGAGTTCAAAACGACTATATATGGACCTCAGTTCATACATAAATGCAAACATTCAACTTTCCCTCAAATTGCACCAGTCCCCCAACCTCTCTTCTCAAAGGTGTGGTTTTAAGATTCTTTAAAATCTTTCATTTTTATTTTTCCTTCAATTTTTTATGTATATGGTGTATGAATATGTTGTATGTTTTTCATTTTGTAGTTCCTATGGATTAGGGTTCTAGAGTGTACACATTTTGTTTCTATGTTTTCGGACAATTTTGTGTCTCTTTTTTTGGTTTAAGAGCTTGAATTTTTCTAGGTTTTTGCGGTTATGGATGTATCTTCTATGTTATAATGCGACGTTGCTGATAGGTCGGTCCACCTTCATTTTGTGCGATCGTTATGTGACATCGCTCAGTCATAGTTGTGCTATTTTTCTTGTATGAAACGTCTCACCCTTCTCAGTTCAACTGATAGGTGAGCGACGCCATTTACCAGTGTCTATGTTGGCTTCATATTTTCAAATGCAAACTCGTTTATCTATCGCTCACTATGTTCGCTCTAAACGACTGATGAGCGACGTCGCATGAACATGTCGGCCATGCCATTATTTTGGACCAACATGTACGTGTGACGCCTGGCCAACTTAAATGATTGATTGTGTCAATTTGTATCAAGTCAATTTATGTCCATATATATTTCATCTGTGACAATATGAATTTCAGGAATCATGACTGATAATAAAGGTTCAAATAGTTGTTCCCCAATTGCGGTGAGCGATTTTTTGTTTAGTTTGCTACTTTCCTTTTATTTGATTACTTATATTCTTGTTTAATTAGTAATAATATCTTTGACCAATTTAGATTTTTAGCGATTCAGATGAGGGGCGCGGACAATATTCATTCGGAGATACCATTCCACATTTCGCTTGTACCTTGAGCCAGACGAATTTCAGTCAAGTTCCAATATTGGTAAGTCCTACCCATTACACATGTATTTTTATTATCAATTAACATTTTCTCTTGATTACTTTCATATATACTAACTGTGGTTTTCTATTTATGATTTAGTACGTCTCAAGCCAAATCATTCCACTCCTACCCAAGGTCAAGACACTTGTTGTCTTGAGGTGTGGTGGAAGAGAGTGGCACATGAACTACTCAGGGAACATGAGGCTCAAAACCCTGACCCTAAAGGGTTTTACCGAGTTTCTTGATGCCTACGAATTAATTATTGGGGACACACTCTACTGTGAGCTGATAGATGGTTTTGGGTCGATAGTGTTCAATATCATCATTGTTGGGTCCTAATTTTAGTTTTACTGCTTAGCAACACAAATTATTTTATTCTGGAACATTTATTTCATTAAGACTGCTTGTTTAATGTCATTTTAATATTATTTAATATTTAATCATTAATCTATTTGTTGAATGTTATTCTAATGTTATGAAAAAAATGCTTCTATAATCCTACCTAGTTGACATAAGTGCCAATATAACCTTTTGATAAATGAAAGTGTAGATATAACCCTACCTAGTTGATGTAAGCGAAACTTTACCTATTCCGACATCTGAAGGGCAGATTCGATGGAAAAGTCAGTTTTACCCCTACCAAAAATTAATTAAAAAACTGAAAAATGGTAAAGCCCTTAATGCCCTAACCCATGCCCTTCTCGTTTCTTCCCCAACCCTACTGTGGAAGAAAAATTGATGCACGCTTCTTTGTATGGCGGAGTTACAGAGGTCGATTCAGGCAACATTGGTGGAGCTTCGACGAGATTGACTTGGTGGCGGCGCGTCTTCTTCCTTTGCAAACACTACTCTCGAATAATTGACCCATTTCGGATGCTACTTTCCATTCAGCCCGTTTCTCAGTTCGGCGGCGTTCTAGAGATCGATTCCAATGGCATCGATGGCGCTCCAGCGAGTTCGACGAGGAGACGACCTTTTGGATTTGTGGAACCGTTGAGGTAATATCCGTCTACAGTAAACCCTTGAAAATGAACAGGCAGAGAAACCAAATTGTTGATGCTGTCGTGATGGCTAGGATTCTTGGGGCTGCTCTAGTTGTTCACATTCTCCAGGTAAAGAGCCAAACCTTGCTTTAAATTTACGGATTGTGTCAGGACTGGTGCTTGCCCGAATTAAGTCAGGAGTATGATGAGATGATTAGCTATGAGAGGAAACAAAGGCCAAAAATGAATTGAACCAGTTCTCGGTGGCGACAAAACTTGTACACAACGACAGACCTCGTACGCGATGGCAGAGATTGTATGCGACGGTGGAATGAGAGAGAGAGAGAGAGAGAGAAAATGCGGCGACCGTTTCATGTAACATAGGAGTCAAAACGCAAATGCCCAAAATTTTGAAGGAAATAAGAGTTAAAACAAGTTCACGTAGGGCCCACGAATAAGGGTAATTATGTCAACTCAATTTCATATTTACGCACAAAGGGTATTTTGGTCAATTTACATACGGTCAACACCAGAAATTAGAAGTTAATGCCGGAAATAGGGTTTGAGGATTATATTGGTACTTACATTAACTAGTCAGGGTTATTTTTGCACTAAAAATTATCTGAGGGTTATATTGGTATTTAGTCAAATAGGTAGGGTTATATTGGTATATATCGCTAATGTTATTTAATCTTTAACCTACCGTATGAAACAAACATTTTAATATTACGATCATACACAAAACTAAAAAATATTTGTGTGTAGTGAAAATTTGTTTCAATTATTCTCAAACAATCAATTTTTTTAGAGCCACGTACTTTTAATAAATTCAAACTGTTGACTGACTTTTTCCCTGAGCGGAGGACAATTCGTATACAATAAGAAGCTAAAATTACTACCTAAGTGCAGTTTACACCATTTTACATCAGAAGTGGGACCAAGAAAATAAATGAGTGGAATTGTTTCTATTTCATCTAAAATAAGGAATACTTTTATTGTTCAAAGTTATAATCCAATTACAGCAATCTTCCAATTCAAAACTTCTGCTGATTATCTTGTTACAATCAATGATTGTCTTGCTGTAGAAATTGAAAAAATTAAATGTTATAGCAGCAATGTATTATTTACTGGTATGAAGTGACTTATTCGTTTTAGTCTTTGGCGAGCTCATTTTTAGGCTAGCGGGATGAAATTGTTAGGCCCACATATATGTGTGACGTCGGTCATGGTTCGACAGTTTGTCAACTAAACCGATATATGTGCGACATCGAAGCTTGCAAAGCAGACATCGGAAGGGGTCTAAAACGAAGTCGTTTAAAAAATAGCTATAATATGAGGTCTCTCGGAATCAGTTCAATCTTTGGTTTCTCAAGTTCACCACAAATTCCAACATTCTCCCACCCTCTTCTCTTCTCTCTTGTTAAAGGTATGGTTTTCCTACTCTTCCAACACCTTCATTTTGTAATTTTCCTTGATATTCTTCGATCTATGATGTGTAAATGTGTTGTGTTTTTGCTTTTCTAGTTCTTATGAATTTGTCCTAGTGTGAAATTTCTTTAAATGTCCACCTATGTACTATGGTTTGGAATGTTTTGGTATGTTTTTTGTACGTTTTTGTGTATTTTATGATGTAAAGCATGTTTTTTATTTTCTGCGATTTTGGTCGTACCTACTAGGGTTATATGTGACATCGCTAGGCACTCGGTTAATGTTCGGTCTATGCTAATAGAGTGCGACCTCGTACATTCTTATTTGTAGTGATATTTTCTTTTGAATAAGACGCACACCTTTGTCGGTTTATATATCGGCATAACCTATTGGTTACCGACATCTCATACATGCTTTTAACCTTGCTTTTAAAATTGTATGTGTGAACTCGTTCTTCTGTCGGTCTCACTTTCAATTTGGTTGACTATGGAGCGGCGTCGCCGGTACATGTTAACCATGCTACTGTTTTGGAATGACACGTACGTGCAATGCATGGCGACGTCGCACACTTTATTTCCAAGGCTTTTATGTCCTAACATTTTCATACATTATTCCGGAGTAATGGCTGGCGAAAAATCCTCCAGTTGCCCATTTTTCCAGGTTTTTACCATTATATGTATATATATACTCATACATCTTCAGAGTCTATGACAACTAATATTTTTTTTGTTTTTTATACAGTTCTCTACACAATGGAGCAACTCAGACCCTACTGTGTTCGACCTTGAACAATATACAATGGCTGCTGATAGCCCACATTTCCACTGCACTCTGAAAGAACAGAACTTCTCAACAAACCAAAGCCTATAGCTAGCTAATTAAATGCATTAATTTAAAATTAAATAGTTACATGCATGTAATTATTTGAATTTAAATTAATGTTTTTTTGTTAATTGCACACACATATATACATATATATTTATAATAAATGTTTTTTTTGTGATTTTGTACATCCCGAGGGACATTGCACCACTCCTGCCAAATGACAAGATCCCTGGTGTGCTGAGGTGCTATGAGAGAGAGTGGCACATGAACTACTCGGGGTGGGAAGATCAAGGCTCTGTTCCCAAAGGGTTTTGGCGAGTTCCTTTCTGGCAACCGTCTATACATCGAAAACACATTGTTTTTTGAGGTCATAGAAGCTGGGGGATCAATTGTGTTCAAGGTCATCATAATGCGAGTTGATTTAGTTTATTTCAATTTCTGTTTTGTTGGAACTAAGACAATTCTTATTCAAATTTATGTACTATTTTAAAGAATATTTTCATGACTACTGTTTTTATATTAATTCAACTATCTTATTTGAACAATATATAATTGACTGTATGTACGGTTTGATATCTACATGATTTTAGAAACCATTTCTAACCGTACCATTCAACACCATTTTCTGTCAATGATATGTGCATGATTGAACAAATACTTTTGTAAACCAAAGTCAATCTTTTTCAAACAACTCCAACCTCTAAAAATTCTAAGTGTAACTTACCTGCGACGTCGGTCATCCTTCGCATTACACGTCAGTAAAAAAGATATATAATGTGAATTCAGCTGGCCTTATTACACATTATATGCGACGTTGAACGCTATTCGGTAAGATTATTTACTTCTTTTTTAAACTTTTTACTTCGGTTTACATAATAACCGAGGTAAAAAAATATTATTTACCTCGGTTATTTTTTAGCAGTGGTAAAATATATATTTTACTTCAAAAAAATTAATCGAGGTAAAAGAATTTTTTACTTCAATTATTTGACCTAAATAAAAAATTGAGGTAAAAGAGGCAAAATTATAGGTCATTTTTTGTAGTGTCTTATTCTCCATTTTCTTCATCTTATTTTCAATATGAATCTTTCATATCCTTCACGTATCTACCATCATAAAGTTTCTTACCACTTTTCTTAATTGTTGGTGCAACTCTATTTGCACTGCAATCATTATCACGCTATTCAAAACTATGTTTGACCGTTAATAATTTTATTTACGTATAATAATGACATATAAAAAGTTGATATTTAGAAATTATTTGTTACCATGAATTGTACAATATCACCCACAATAATATTATTGTTAATATATCTATTCAAATATGTGGTCAAAATTTAACAGAGAATTATATTTAAAAAAAGTGCAAATAGAGATGAGACGGAGGATTACACGAATGAGTAAATTTTTACTATTATAGAATCTTAAAAATTGTCTCTTATAAATAATTATTTAAAAGATATATAGAGTGAGTGACGGAGTGACGTGGTAGTTGGAAACAAAGTGGGAGGAAAGTGATGGTATTTTATTGCAACATTGAATGACGTGAAAGAATGCAATCATAACAGCAGCAACTCCTCCACATGGCTTAGCTGGACTGGTAGCGTTGCAGTTACTTTATACTCATCTTATTTGTTATTTATGACACATTTGTATAATTGAGATGTTTTCTTTAAATGACACACTTTTTTTTGTTGAAAAAATTCCTTCAATTTTATCTGCTTATTCTATTTTTTATTTTTATTTTTTACATTCAATTTCACCCACTTATCTTTTTAACTTAAATCCAAACTACTAAATGTATAGTGCATAAATAACAAAACAAGGGGAGTAGTGTTTTTTTAAAATGCTTCATAGTGTATTTTTTTTTAATATTGAAGAGAATTGGAAGTTTCCATGCTGGCAGACCCTTATACTGGTATAAATTACTAAAATACAGTAGGAGTTTAAAGTTTTTTTTTTTAAAAAAAAAAGGAAAGGACGGACCGCGGGCGAAAGCTCGGTGCTTGGGTGCACAATTGATTAAATTTGTTATCTGGAGAGTGGTTAGCCTAACCGGAATTGGGGTTTGTGGTTGGATGGCCGGAAGATAGAGTGGAATTCCGATTGTGGTTGTGGCTGTGGCTGTGGCCATGGCTTGTATGAAGCTGGGATCCAAGAGTGATGCTTTTCAGCGCCAAGGCCAAGCCTGGTACGCTCTTCTCCTACTCCTACTCACCACATTCGTCACATTTGATGTTTATGTCCCCCCCC
>JAULKM010129319.1:0-19690 GCA_032355605.1 Rubia tinctorum
ATTCTAATCAGAATAAAACTGAATAAGGTAAACCCTAATGGACTGTCATTATTTTTGAACAGGTCCATAAGCCCATGGCCGAAAAACCTAAAATGAAATTAATATTATAATGATCACACTACCTCATTAGAAAACCCAATAGGAAAAATAGTATAGTGTTCTTCATAATGTCTTCAATTGATCGACAAACTTGAATAAGTAATCTAAGAACTTGCCGACTTCTTCTTGAGTTCTTCATCATGAAGGCGATCAGTCAAACCATTCAATGCAACATCTCTAAGCTTCATTCTAGACATTGTCATAGGTCCAACCATGTTACTTAGAGGATCACGAAATAACCCTTGAATGTTTGATCAAGACGTTGAATATCTTCATTTATGGTGGTAGTCGTACCTGATCTCCATCAAATCTGTTCACCCATTCTATGTCCTCTATGAACTAGGGGAAGTGTCCTTTCTAATGACATGTGTCAGTGCAATGTATGTATTGGGATATATCTGACTTTACAAATTTATTCTTCGTAGTAGTATGTTGTGCCTTAGACTCATGGGTACTATGGTTACCCTTGCCCTATCCCACTTCTTCATCTTTCCATTTTTTATTCAGATCCCTTTCGCTTCTGCATCAATAGAACCTTGTTTGTGGTCTCAATCTTGACAATTGACTCATATTATTTTAAGCATCCCATGCAGCTTAGTCAAAGTTTTTTCCTTTCACTTAAATGGTTCCAAACCATCATAGAGTGAATAAAGATAGATGTTAGGGGTCAACTCTTAGCCATCGGCAAAACCAGGTATCTCCATGTTATCAAATGATCCAATCATTTTCAAAACATGAGATCCCACTAGTTTTCCTTTCTCAACATTATAGTAAAAAATAGTCTTGAAGGTCTCAAACATCTCAAACATCCTGAATCATAGTTCAGAGCTCTAGGTTGATGTTGTAAGTATTTGAGTTCAAAAATTTCCTTGCAATTCTGGACTCATAATCTTCAACAAAAGACATTTGACATCGGGGATTTGAATATCAATGACATACTCCTTTTTTTTCTTACATTAGAACTATAATCAAGTTCCTTTGCCAAGTTTCTGTTGTTCAATTCATCATTCAAATGGATCGAACGCTGATTAGAAAAGTTGTTGTTTGTTGTTATACATGATTACTACAGTATAATAAATGCAATTAAAACTGTTTAAAAAGAATAACTTGAAGAAAAGAATACAAGCTTTATTAGTAGTTATTCAACATTTTATTCTATCCAAGGTAGTCACATAAATAAAATGATTCCAAGACCCTCGAATCACAAGGTCTTAAACATGAGTTGGCTTGTCTCAATTTCTTTGATTTTAGGTAAGCATTCTCATTGCTAATAGTATTCAATACTACTTTTGGTTGATAGGGTACATCCAATGTACTACCTATCTCGTTTTGCTTCAACATCTAAGGGCCCCTCACTGATATTGACGAGCAACCAAAACTAACATGTAGACCATTTTCACTAATTGTACCCGCATTTGTTCCAAGATTAGAAGTTCCATTATCAGAGAAATTTATCTCTAGTGACCGAGGGCTTAATGAGTGTTCTTGTTTCAGAAAGGCAAATTATTGCTCATTATTGCTTTTGGGACCGTGGTTCGTTATGTTGGTTTGATCATTATTGAACGAATTTCATAATCATCCTACACACATAAACAATTAGTATGCATTTATAATATAAAAAATAAATAAATGCATCTAAAGTGATCCTAGTATGATCTCCCCTAATCTTAACAAAGTGTTCATCTTATTTGCTGGATCTCATCCTTTGATCTTCTCATTAAACTTACAATTTATTTCAATTTAAATAATAAGACTGAAAATAAAGTTACAACATAGCAATAAATGGTACGCAGATTGTATTTAATTACAATACTCAATAAACAGAACGTACACTGTATTTAAATATCTAGTTGGGCTACACTAGTCACTTATTACTGTGTACAGAATCCAATCATATATGCATACATTCAAAAGTGGCAATACAGCCCTGTAAAATTTGAAAGTGTGATTTTAACCTTAACATTTGCATCAGATGTGCTGATATAACATTTGACACTATTTCAGAATTGACTTGGAGTTTTTCGACATTGACCAAATTGTAAAAGACTGAAATACCCCTGACATAAAATCTAAAAAATTTAGTGACGAATTTATCCCTAGCTGGCGTGGCTCACTCTTTGAATATAAATGGATTAAAAAGAAAACCTTCGAACCTTTTTTTACCTCTCTCTGTCGTTGTTCGATCACCAACCCACGACCACCCTTCTATTTGTTACTTCCTCTTTTTCTCACTCTGGTTCTGCTTCTCTGGCTGCTTCATTGTCAATATCTATGTTCTTCATCTTGAGTCGAATTCGATCCCAGGTATGTTGAAAATTTTAATTTTGTTCATTGTATGAACCCTAGGTATGATTTGGGGCAATTCAAATTTGTGGTACCGTGGGTAGAATTCTTTTGTAAATGGCTTGAAAATAGGTTTTGTATTGATTTTTTCAATATGGTTATGAAACCTACGTCTTATTCTGGAGGCATTCGAATTCAAGCTTTTGTTGTTGTTAATTGATATATGAATATGGGTGGAAGCTTGGTTTTGTATTGTTCCCTGTTGTAGAATAATTTGTGATATGGTGATGCAATTTTTTGACAAGCTTGAACAATGGAGTCATTGAGCTGTAGTGTGAATAATTTTCGTTGGGAAAGTGTGCTTTTCAAGGTGTGCAAGAAAGAAACAAATGTTTTTATATCGAGAAGTGCCAAGAATCTGTGCTGAATGTATCACCGATGCATAAAAGATGGATTCCGGTAGTGGGCTGTGCCTGATGTCATTGAGTCGGGTCGTGATAATGGGGTCATCCTATTTCATCCCTAGCCTGATGTTCGAAGAAGGGTGATGAAACTAGACTCTCCGAATAAGGTGGTTGTAGTCCAAATGGATGTTCCTGGTCAAGGTCTTGTAGCACCCACAAATGGTTATAATTTTCTGGTGATTGTAAGGGGTTTGAAGGAACTGAATTTAGTGTTACTTGGTTGAATCATGTTAGGATTGTTCGTGCAGTTTATTGTACTTGGTAGGTGCTAGGTTTGGGATGTGTAGTGTAGTTTAGTTCATGTTCTTGTCGCATTACCATTTGTTGTAATCTCAAGAAAGAATTTGAATGTGGTTAATGCCATTATGGTTGCTTGGTGCAATTGTTTTGGTTGCTTAGTGTACTTGTTTTTTAATGTGGTGAATGTCATTTGAGCAATTAGCATTTGAGAAATTATTATTTGAGCAATTAGTATTTGTAATTTCATGAGCAACTTGTATTTGCACAACGTATAACTTTCAAATAGTACTGACATGACCCTATTTTCTTTAAATAAGTGCTCATCTGAATATGATATTAATTAGTGCTAATATGACCTTAACATTTTACAATAAGTGCTAATATGGCCTATAATTTTCAAGTAAGTTGGGATCTAACATTGACTTATTTCAATAATTCCTGATCATACCCTATGTACTTAAAATCAATATTGGTCTATCCCTAGCTATATGCACTACATTGATCGATAATTGGATTCATAATTGTGAACATTTTGATGAATCCATAAATAGCCAGCAGCTCATATTCGAAAGAAGTATGGAGGACAACATTTAGTTAGATTAATAAATATATAAATATATATATATGTCATACACATTATTTTCCTAATATTTCCTAATAAATATCCCAAATAATTCTGAATAAACATCCTAAATACTTCCTAATGAACATCGTTGGAATTACAAAGCTAGAAGGTGACTTATTTCTGTAGAAGGACAGGGCAACAGTTCTAACTAATGCAAAGTCCACAAAAGTAAGAACGAAAGTTTTTATACAGTTGTTCGTAACTTATTCTACCAATAGTATCTCCAAAAGGTATGTGCCCATAATCACACATCATCTTTTCCAGGCAGTACATTTCCTTGTTCCCTAGTTGGGCTTGTCTCTGTAGGTGGGAGTGACATACTTCTAGCATCCTCTGACGAGTCTTCAAGTGGTAGTTGAGGGGTTGGTTGGGAGCTTGAATGATATGAATCTCCTTGCGAAAACTCTCGATTTCAGAATTATAGATCTTTGACAACAATAGGGATTTCGCAAACCATACTTATGCCGCACAAAATTTAGACTCTAGTCCACAGGGTAATCTAATTTCGACTTGCTCACTAACTAACACGCAAGATTAGTTCACAAGATTATTGATACTTAATTAATCTGCATAATTAAGCAACAATGAAGACGCTCGCACGCAATGAGTATAACTCAAAATTCTAAATATTTGATTGATAAAAATATGATAAAAATTCGTGGACTACCCTTCTATTTATAAGGGTATTCTCGACCACAAACCCTAAACAGAATTGGAATCTGAATAAACTTATGGAAACTTTAAGAAGTTAAAACCATATCTTACTAAAAATACCTAATTTAAACCCTAGCATGGCCAATTTCTTCAAGAATAAGTCTTGAAGAAAACCTTACCTTATCTAATCTAATTCTAATTAAAATAAAACACCATATTTTTGAAAAACCCTAATGGACTGGGTCAAAGATATTAACTCTTCAAAAGCCCACATGGCCAAGTTATTTGTACTAAAATAAAATAATGTTACAATAGTTTACAATGATCACACTATCTCATTAAGAAACACATTGGGAAAAGAGTATAGTGTTTTTCATGACGTCCTCAGTTAATCAAAAAGCTTGAATAATTAATCAAATCCCTAGCCGACTTATTCTTGAATTCTTCATCATAAAGTTGATCCATAAAAAATTCAATGCCACATCCCTAATTTTTGATCTGGGCCTTTTCATCGGTCTAGCCATATCACTTAGAGGATCCCGAACATAACTCTTGAACGTTTGATCAAGTCATGGAATTTCTTCATTTGGTGGTAGTCGTCTTGGCATCTCCATCATTCCTTCCGTGGTTGAAATGTTTCGCCCTTGAAACTAAATCATCTTCAAAGATGAATGGAGATAAATCAGCAATGTTGAATGTAGTACTAACACCATAATTGCTGGGTAGATCAATCTTGTAAGCGTTAGCATTCACACATTTCAACACTTGAAAAAGACCATCACCACGCAGATTTAGTTTAGATTTTTGGGAATTTGGAAACCTCTCCTTCTGCAAATGCAACCAAACCCAATCGCCCTTCCTGCACTGAACAATACGACGGCCATCGTTTGCTCTTTCAGCATTCTGCGCATTTGTCCTTTTAATCTTCAATCGCACATTCTCATGTAATCTCTTCACAAAATCATCCTTATTTTCTCCATCCAAATTATGCACTTGTTTAAAATTCAAAGGAAGTAAATCAAGAGGTGTATTTGGTAAAAATCCATAGACAATTTTGAAAGGAGGTAAAGAAGTAGTAGAATGAACAGTGCGATTATAAGCAAAATCTGCAATCGGAATGCACCCTTCCCAAGTCTTTAAATTTTTCTGGACCAAGGCATGCAGAAGTGCCCCCAAAGTGCGGTTTGTGACCTATGTTTGTCCATCTGTTTGTGGATGACTTTCCGTAGAAAATAGCAATTTCGTCCCTAACTAGCGCCACGAGGTATTCCAAAAGTAGGATAAAAATTTGACATCGCGATCTGAGACTATAGATGCAGGGATACCATGGAGTAAGACTACTTCTTTTAGAAATAAATCCATGACATGTTTCGCATTATATGTCTTCCTAAATGGAATAAAATGTGTCATCTTCAAAAATCGATCAACAACCACAAGGAAAGAATCATTACCTGATTGGGATCGTGGTAATCCGAGAAGAAAATCCTTAGAAATATCAACCCAAGGATGTGTAGGAATAGGTAAAGGAGTATGTAAACCATGAGGCTTAGTTTTTGACTTAGCCTTCAAGCAATCAATACAATTCCTACAAATCCCAGAAAGAGGCATTTTTGGCCAATAAAAGTGTTCTCGCAACAAATTATAAGTTTTTGATGCACAAAAATGTCCCATTAAACTACCAAAATGTCCCGAAGGAGAACACAATCTAGCTCAAGTTCAGGGTCTAGCTCGGATTCTGCACGAGAAATCAGGGGATTGAAGTATGATATCCATCGATTTGATGGTCAACACAATCCGGTAAGGATCTTGATTGGGAGTTATAGATTGAGAATCTATTTGATCTAAAAAATTATTAGGAGAAAGCAAAAGTGAAAGTGGCACAATATTCCTTCACCTGTTATGCGGCCGAGTGGTGGAAAAATGTGAAAGAAAAAATACAACTTGCCAGAAAGAGACCTATCTCCACCTGGAAGAGATTGAAGACCGAGCTTTGGAGTTTCATGTTTCGCCTACTTATCTGATGGAACAACATTCTTATTCGGCCAACATGAAGCAAGGCAATGCCACTGTTGAGGAGTACTAGCAATATCTTGAGTTAACCATGATAAGGGTCGGGATGAAAAAAGACGATGCATTCATCAAGAATCGATTCATTGAAGGCTTGCGTGAGAATCTCCAAACGCCAGTGAAGCTTTAACATCACATCTCCATGGATGATTTATTGATGAAAGCAAGGTTGGTTGAGAGCACTATGCGGCCAAAGAAGCAGCAATTTGGTTTTCCCAGTCAAAGATTAGGGGTTGACTCCGGAAATCCTACTGTTGGCTAAGGAAGAGGGGCAATGGGAGGCTGAGGTTCAGTTCAATCCTACTCAAAACCGACCTATTATCCTAATGATAAGAGAAAGGCACCACAAGTTTCAAGCCAACAATCCTCGCAAAGTACAGGTAAGTCTTCTATCTCTTCATCAAATTCAGTTTCAGTTAACAATCCTACTTGTTTTCATTGTAAAGAGAGAGGACATGTCCGTAGTAACTATCCCCATGCTAGAGTGTTAGCCACCATTGAGGAAGGTGATAAAGAAGATGAATGCGTTGATATGCCACATCTTGAGGATTTTAGAGAAGAACAGGTTGATGAATATATCATCATAGATGATCATGGTGAACAAGGTCGAAAACACAAGGTAACTATGTGACATTGAGAGCCTTAAACTCTCAAATGGCCGAAACTCTGGTTCAAAGAATGAATATTTTTCATACTCGTTTCCTTGTGAAAGATAAGAATTGTTTACTGATCATTGATGGAGGATCTTGTGCTAATATTGTTTCCAATCTTCTTTTTAAATCATTGTCTTTACCTGTTGTTACTCATCAATCACCTTATAAACTTATTTGGTTAAATGGAAGTGGTGAGATTATGGTTAGTAAACAATGCATGATTAACTTTAAGATCGAAAAATATTATGATTCTATCTTATGTGAAGTTATACCTATGGAAGCTAGTCATATTCTATTAGGATGACCATGGCAATTGATCGTAAATCTGTGTATGATGGTTACACTAACAAGATTACTGTGATTGCAAAATTCCTATTGTTGCCAAAGATCTAAAATTCCGCAATCCAGAATATTCGCAAGGAGATTCATATCAGCAGTTGTTGAGTAAAATTAGGCACAACATAACATGCACTATTTTAGAAAATTTTGAATAACGTGACGTTCTTGGTTTATTATTCACATACCTTACCATGCTCAATGAAAATTTGAAGTTTCCTATTGTACTCCATAAACAAGAATTAAGCAGTTGTTTTTGTTCGACTTAGTTCTTTATTTGTGTTCGAAACCTCTCAGGTAACCTTCATAACAAGTAGTATTTTGCTGCACTATCACAGGTTTGACTAAGAATCCAGATGCTTAATCGTTGCTATTCAAGAACTTCTCATCCACACTAATGCCACAAACTTGGTACACATAAGTTTCAAGTGAACATGTAGTATTTCATAAAGCAAACAAACATGATATGACGAAGAAATGAATGATATTTTGGTGCCCTTGCTGAATTCTGTGTCACCAAATAAGATTCTTTTGCCATACTTCATAAGGTTAAGATAAGAAGCAGCTGAAATGAAGAGGGCTTTGTAAGTATTTATTCCAAATACCATCGACGGCGTTCCAGATGTCATATGTTTTGATTTCATAGCCTTGAATGTTGTTTTGATCTTTAATTTTGTCTTCATCCATGATGTAATACGCATTACCAAAAAAGGGTTCATTGGTTTCTGAACAAAAATTATAGAGCGTGTGTCAGTGGCATGGATACTATTTGGCCATATAGGCTCTCCATCCCAAATGAAACATTTAGCTACCACCTCTCGCACGCTCTTTCCTTCTTGTTTAAAATATATTGTTGAATTTTCCAAGAATTATTTATGAAGAGTTATTGGGTTAAATGCATTTAATTCACTCTTTGTCAATTACTATTAGATATATGTAAAAATTAGTCATAACATACTATTTAATTACTATATATTATTGTTTTGTCCTCCAATAAACACAAATCACAAGTTTAGCAAAGGTAAAAAATAGTCCTTGATTTTGAAGGTACATCCTAAATTTAAACTAAACCTATTTTCCATCTACTCCAATAAGTTTCTGAATGCCTGACATGGAACTCGAATCAAAACATTGATACACACATCCACCAGCTTTTGTGTATCTTGCGGTGGCCATTCCATTGAGAACCCTTTTCAGAGGTAGCCAAAGGTGTGAAGACCTACCCATAAGTATAAGAGTTCTCCTGCATAACCTATAAAGGAAATTTTATACGCCCAGTATCCACCTTCCCCTTAAATTTGGAACACATGACTCAGTTGAGTCATCATGTCAATTTATAAGAGTGGCTCTATAGTTAGGAGAGGTTTCGATTTTAGGTTCAGGTGAGTTGGCTTAAAAAATGCACATTCTGTTATGCCTAATTTTGCTCAAACAATGCACTTCAATAGACTTTCATCAATTCCGCAAAAATATAATCAATACAAGAGAAATAAATTTTGAACCTTAAAATCAACATAAGTGTTTGATAATATGACAAAATTTTTAAACAAAGATAATTAAATGTCTAATAACGTGCAATATTCGAGCAAGGATATTTGAAAGTTAGATTACCAAATGTGTAAGCTTTGCATGTTGTCAGGTCAATTGATGTTATGGAAAACATTGCACCGAAATCAAGGAAAAATTACCTTACCTCTTTCACCCAAATATTTTTTTTATTCCTTTTTAACACAGTTCAGTGCAATTGGTTTTTTTTCGATTAACACATTCCCATTTCGTGCTGAGTTATTTAATTATAATAAAATATTTAAAGGAGCGGCACCATAATTAAGAGCGGCTAATTTGTTGAATATTTAAAAAATATTGATAAATATTCTTTACAGAATAAAATTATATCAAATAGTAATTACGATTCAAGGTTTCGTAAGTTTCTCATTCCCCCTTTCTGTAATATGAACTTTCTCCTGCAACAACTTTAGAATGTGGATTTCTCTTAGAGTGTTCTAGTGAAGCACAAATGAGGGCACCCCAAAATTTAGCATTGATGACTGGAAGTTGTTAGATTCGGGGTCTAAATTTGTATTGATGTTTAACCTGGAGAACAATAATATTGAGATCTTTGATGCTTGGGAGATCATGGTTGGTTGCAATACTGCCTTACGGCCAAGAGAAGCTACAATGAGATCTTATATAGGATTGTTCCCCACTTAACCATTTCAATTGAGGAAAGTGTTGTTGCCTTTAACTTGCACTTGCACCGATACCTGTTAAGCTATCGGAACTAAAAAATGGCTTGATAACATTGATAAAATATGTGGAAACATGGATAATGGCTGTGCAACCACGACAACATTGTGTTTTCCTTAAGAACGTGATACAACATCCTGTTTCACCTCAAACATCGGTGGAGCCCCACTGGATGGACCCAATGGCTGCAAAATAACATGAACTACATGCTCTCTATCCTTGA
This sequence comes from Rubia tinctorum, assembly GCA_032355605.1. Taxonomy (NCBI): domain Eukaryota; kingdom Viridiplantae; phylum Streptophyta; class Magnoliopsida; order Gentianales; family Rubiaceae; genus Rubia; species Rubia tinctorum. Next base: position 9,892 of record JAULKM010129319.1, read on the forward strand.
CATAACTAATCACATGGACATCAAACAAGGCTCTTATCTATGGAAGCTGGTATCCGGGCCTGGGTTTAAAACTTTTTTAAAAAGGCCTTATAGCTCATTATAATGTGCTAATTATGTGCTAACTATGTCTATTTCCATGTGAGTAATGGTCAAAATGGTGATTATGTTCAGTTGGAAGTCACATTGTGGTAGTTTATCTTTTAGTGGTATGTAATATTTCGTTTACATTCTGCAAAAAATATAACTGCCAATTGAACATTTTCTATAAACCGAAGATAATACTTGTAAATCATTTTCAATATTCCATTTAATAATAAAATCTTTAATTATTGTAAAGCTAATTGCTTATGAAGAGTTATTGAGTAGATGTATTTAATTAATTCATTGCTACTTACAATTTGATATTATTTTTTATTTGTAATGCTTATTTTTTTTGGCATGCTTTACACTTCCAAATCAATTACTGCTCTTAATTATGAGACTGCTCCAAAAATTATTTTGTAAACATATTGTGGAACATGAATGCTATGATCGAAAATGGCCAACTGCACCGAGCCATATTAAAAAGCTTGTGAGGAAATCGAACTAATGTTTCCTTGATTTCGGTGCAAAGGTTACCATTACATCGATTCAACTTACCTCATGCAAAACTTACACATTTGGTAATCCAATTTTCAAATATCAATGCTCAAATATTGCGCGTTCTTAGACATTTGTTTTTATTAGAAATATTTTCCTCATAATAACTAATACTTATTTTGATATTAAGGTTAGAAACTAATTTCTCTAAAATTGATAATTTATTATACAATATATTTTGGGGGGAGGAGGGCGGGGGACGGTTAATATATAATAACGTACAGTTTTTGACCAAATTTAGGCTTAACATAACATGCATTGTTTGAAAAAAAAATAGGAATAACATGACGTGCTTCGTTTATTATTCACATACATAACCATGCTCAATGAAATTGTAAAGTTTCATATTGAAATGATTAAACAAGAAATTTCATATTGTGAAGTTTCATATTCTTTGAAAAAAATATGTATACCATGACGTGCTTTGTTTATTATTCGCATGCATCAACATGATCAATGAAATTATGAGTTTTATATTGTAATGCACAAACAAGAAATTAGGGAGTCGTGTTTGTTCGTCGTAGTTCTTTATTTCTATTAATTTGAAACCTCTCTGTAAACCTCCAATTCAATTAGTATTTTGTTGCACTTTTACAGGTTTGTCCAAGAATCCAGATGCCTAATCGTGGCTATTCAGGAACTTCACATCCATAATAATGTCAGGAACTTGGTGTACACAAACTTGTAGTGAACATGTGGTATTTTATAAAGAATACACATCATGCTAATACGAAGGAATGGATGATATTTTAAGGCCCTTGCTGAATTCTGTGTCACCAAATAAGATTTTTTTGTTATACTACATAGGGTTCAGATAAGAAACAACTAAAATGAAGAGGGCTTTGTAAGTACTTTTTCCAAATACCATCGATGGTGTTCCAAATGTCATATGTTTGGATTTCATACCCTTGAACGTTGTTCTAATTTTTACTTTTATCCTCAACCATGATATAATACGCATAAACAAAAAATGGTACATTGGTTTCCGATAAAAACCCTAGAGCATGTGTCAGTGGCATGGATACCTATTTGGCCATTAGGCTCTCCATCCCAAATGCAACAATCAGCTACCACCTCAGGCACGGTTCTTCCTTCCGATTTAAAATGCACTGTTGAATTTTCGAAGAATTATTTAGGAAGATTTATTGGGTTACTTGCATTTAATTCAGTATTTGTCAATTATATTTGATAAATATATACCTCCCACCCATCCCATAAATCTATCCCACAAGTAATAACATACTTTGGAAACTACTTAAAATGATAAATAATATAATATTAAATTTCCACAATGACCTCTTTAACTTTACTAACGTTTAGAGCGGACCTACTACTTTCCCAAAATATCCCAACTTTTCCACAATTATCATTGCCACATAAGCTTACATAAAACTTTGGCCCAAAAGCAATTAGGCCAATATTTTTAGGACAGAGGGACTATACTATCGTTTTGTTCCTGGTTAAGCACAAATCACATTTTTTTGGACACATGACATGAAGCCGGAATCATAACATTGATACACACATCCACCAGATCAAACAATTGCGAAAACTTATCGATCCATCCTTTTGGCTTTCATTGTATCTTAGGGTGGCCGTTCTATTGAGAACCTTTTCAGAGCCAGCCAAAAGCATGAAAACCTACCCATAAGTATCAAACTTCACTTGCATAACCTATAAAAAAAATTCATACGCCCAGTATCACACGTAGCCCTTAAATTTGGCACGCATGACTGAATCCAGTCATCATATCGATTTATAGGAGTGACTCCATAATTAGAAGAGGTTATGATTTGAGGTTCAAGTGAGTTGGCTCAAAGAATGAACGTTATGTTATGCCCACTTATACTCAAATAATGCACTGGAATATATATATTCACCAATTCCGCGTAAAATAACGAATGATTTTTTTAAAAATACAATTAATATAAAAGGTATAAATTTTGAAACTTAATCCAGATCAATGTTTGTTATTAAGAGAGAAAATGCAAACTAATAAATGTCTGATAATGTGCAATTTTCGAGCAAGGATATTTGAAACTTTGATTACAAAATATGTAAGCTTTGAATGTTGTCAGGCCAATTGATGTTATAGTAAACATTACACCGAAATCACGAAAAATTAACTTCACTTCTTTCATGTAAATCATTTTCGGTCCTTTTAACACATCTCAGTACAATTGGGTCTTTTTAAATTATCGCATTCCTTTTCCATGCTAAGTTTATTAATAATAATAAAATACTTAATGGAGCAGCTCAACAATTAAGAGATGCTAATTATTTGAAAATGTCAAGAATGATGAAAAATAATCTTTACAATACAAAAATATATCAAATAATAATTTTAGTTCATGGTTTCGTAATTTCTCACTACCGCAGTGAAAAATGAACCATCTCATGCAACAATATTAGAATGTAAATTTCTCTTAGAGAGTTCTGGTGAAGAAGAAGACTGGCACCCTAAAATTTGGTGGGGACAATTCGAAGTTGTTAGATTCTTGGTCTGACTTTCTGTTGACATTCAACCAAAGAGCTAGAGTATTGAGATGATCCTTGGGAAACCATGATTGGTTGCAATACTGAATCACGACCAAGAAAAACTACGGTGAGATCTCAGAGAGGATCGTTCAACATTGGACCATTTCAACTAGAGAATGTGTTTTTACCTTGATCTTGCCCTTGCACTGACACCAGTTAAGCTCCCAAAACTTTAAAATGGATTCATGACCCCAAAAAAACATGTTGTAACATGGCTAATTGCTCTGCAACCACGACATCTTTGTGTTTTCTTTAGGAACGCAATGTAGCATCCTTTTTCACTTGAAACATTGGTGAAGCCCCAGTGACTTGACCCAATGACTACAAAACAACATGAACTACATGCTCTCTATCCCTGACAGAACTAATTCCACAGAAACATCAAACAAGGCTCTTGCCTATAGAAGCTGGTGTCTGGTTTTAACTCCTTTTAAAATGGCCTTCTTGCTCATTATAATGTGCTAATTGTATACTACCCATATCGATTGCCATGTATGTAAAATTTTAAAATGGTGCTTATTTTCAATCGGAAGTCACATTGTGGTAGTTTATCTTTTCATGGTATGAATCATTTAGTTTACATTTTGCAAAATATTATAATTGCTAAATGAACGTTTTCTATAAAAGGAAGATAATACCAATAAATAATTTTAAATCTTCCATTTAATAATCAAATCTTTAATTCTTGTAAAGCTAACTTATTATGAAGAGTTATTTGGATAAATGTATTTATTTAAATCATTGCTACTTACAATTTGAGATAATTTTATTACTTGTAAAGCGTATTTATTTTTCATGCATTACATTTCCATATAAATAGCTGCTCTTAACTATGAGGTTGCTCCTAAAAGTATTTTATGAACATAGTGTTGAACATGAATTTGATGATAGAAAAGACCCAATTGCACCAAGTTATTTTTAAAAAGGAAGAGGAAGGATTTTGTTTTTGGAAAAAGAACTATTGTTTCCTTAATTTCAGTGCTAAGGTTACCACAATATCGATTTAACATACCACATGAAAAACTTACACAATTGGCAATCCAGGTTTCAAATGTCATTGCTCGAATATTTCATGCTATTAGACATTTGTTTTTATTAGAAAATTTTCTCTCTCATAATCAAAAATGCCTTTTTTGATTATAAGGTTATCTATTAATTCCTCTATAATTGACATTTTTTTAAACAATAAGTTTTTTTTGGGGGAGGAAGGGGCCTTGAATATATAATAACGTGCAGTTGTTGAGCAAAATTAGGCACAACATAACATGCATTGTTTGAGAAAAATATGAATAACATGTTATGCTTTGTTTATTATTTGCATACCTCAACATGTAAATGAAATATTGAAGTTTCCTATTGTAATGAATAAACAAGAAATTAGGCAGTCATTTTTTCCCGACTTAGTTCCTTATTCGTAATTGAAACCTCTTTGTGAACCTCCACTTCAAGTAGTAATTTGCTGCACTGTAACAGGTTTTACTGAGAATCCAGATGCCTAATCGTTGCTATTCAGAAACTTTCCATACATACTAATGCCACCAACCTGCGTACACAAGATTCAAGTGAACATGTGGTATTTTTTAAAGAAAAAAAATCATGATATTACGATGAAATGAATGATATTTTAAAGCCCTCGATGAATTCTATGTCACCAAATAAGATTCTTTCATTAAACTTCATAGGGTTTCGAAAAGAAGAAGCTGAAACAAAGAGGGATTTGTAAGTATTTCTACCAAATACCATCGATGGCTTTCCAAATGTCATATGTTTGGATTTCATACCTTGAATGTGGTTTTGATCTTTAATTTTATCTTCATCCATGATGTAATACGCATAATCAAAAAATGTTGCACAGGTTTCCAAAAAAAACTCCAGAGCATGTGTCAGTGGCATGGATACCTATTTGGCCATAAAGGCTCTCCATCCCCAATGCAACATTCATCTACCACCCCACACATACTTCTTCTTCCCTGTCTAAAATGACTTGTTGAGTTTTCCGAGAATTGTTTATGAAGAGTTATTGGATTAATTGCATTTGATTCAATAATTTTCAATTACTATTTGATAAATATATACTCCCCCATCCCATAAATATTGGCTTACTTTCTATTTTCGTATGTCCCACAAGTAATAGTATACTTTGGAAACTACTTAAAATGGCAAAGAATATAATGTTAAATTCCCACACTGTCCTCTTTAACTTTAGCAACTTTGAGAGTGGACATACTAATTTCCCAAAATATCCCTACTTTTCCATAATTATTCACTGCCACATAAGCTTACATAAAACTTTGGATCAATAGCAATTAAGCCAATATTCTTGGGACGAAGGGACTATATTATCGTTTTGTCCCCCAATAAGCACAAATTATAAGTTTTGAACACATGACATGGAACCCGAATCAAAACAATGATACACACATCCACCAGATTCTCAATCGCGAAAACTTCTCGATCCATCCTTCTAGCTTTTGTGTGTATCTTAGGGTAGCTATTCTATTGAGCCAGTCAAAGGCGCGAAAACCTACCCATAAGTATCAAAGTTAACCTGCATAACCTATAAAAGAAAATTCATACCCCAGTATCACACGTGCCCCTTAAATTTGGCACGCATGACCGAACCGAGTCATAATATTAATTTGAATCGAGTCATAATATTAATTTATAGCAGTGGCTCCATAATTAGGAGAGGTTCAAACTTGAGGTTCAAGTGTTGGCTTAAAGAATGATCTTTATATTATGCCTAATTATGCTCAAATAATGCACTGCAATATACATTCACCAATTCCGCCAAAAGTTACCAATTTTTTTAAAAATATAATTAATACAAGAGGAATAAATTTTGAACCATAATCAAATCAATGTTTGTTATTAAGAGAGAAAATTTTTATTAATAAAACAAAATGTCTGATAATGTGCAATTTTTTAGCAAGGATATTTGAAACTTGGATTACCAAATATGTAAACTTTGCATGTTGTCGGGTCAAGTGATGTTAGGGGCAAGCATTGCACCCAAATCATAAATAAATTAACTTCACTTCTTTCACCCAATTTTTTTCATTCCCTTTTAACATAGAGTGCAATTGGGTTCTTTAAACTATCACATTCCTTTTCCTTGCTAAGTTTATTAATTATAATAAAATACTTAATGGAGCGGCTCGATAATTAAGAGTGGCTAATTATTTCAAAATGTCAAGAATGATGAAAAATAATCTTTAAAATACAAAAATATATCAAATATTAATTTCAGTTCAAGGTTTCGTAATTTTCTTATTCCCCTAGTGAAATATGAATCCTCTCATGGAATAAATTGAGAATGTGAATTTCTCTTAGAGTGTTCCAGCGAATCACAAGAGAGGGCACTCAAAATTTTGGTACGGATGACTCAATGTTTTTAGCTTCTTAGTCTGATTTTGTGTTGAGGTTCAACCCAAAGAGCTAGAGTATTGAGATCACATGATCCTTGGAAGACCATGGTTGATTGCAATACTGCCTCACGGCCAAGAGCAACTACAGTGAGATATCAGGTATGATCAAGGTATGATCGTTCACCATTGAACCATTTCAACTGGGGAAAGTGTCATTGTTTTGATGTTGCACTTGGACCGGCACATGTTAAGCTCCCAGGATATGAAAATGGCTTCATGATGTCGAAAAAAAATATGTGGCCATGGCTAATGGCTTTGCAACTATGAAATCTCTGTGTTTGATTTAGAAACGCGATGTAGCATCCTCTTTCACTTGAAACATAGGTGAAGTGCAATTGGATTGACCCAATGGATTCAAAACAACATCATCTACATGCTCTCTATCCGTGACAAAACTAATTCCACTGGGACATCAAATAAGGCTCTTGTCTGTGGAAGCTGTTGTCGGAGCCTGGGTTTTAAAAAGACCTTGCAGCTCATTATAATGTGCTAAATGTATATTAACTATATCTATTACCATATGAGTTAATCGTCAAAATGGTGCTTACTTTCGATTGGAAGTCACATCGTGGCAGTTTATCATTTAATGGTATGAATTATTTAGTTTACATTTTGCAAAAAATTATTATTTTCAATTGAACATTTTCTATAAAAGGAAGATAATACTAGTAGATAATTTTTAATCTTCCCTTTAAGAATCTTCCCTTTAATTCTTATGAAGCTAACTTCTTATGAAGAGTTATTTGGACAAATGCATTTATTTAAATCATTGCTACTTACAATTTGATAACATTTTGTATTTGTAAAGCATATTTTTTTTGCCATTCTTTACATTTACAAATTAATAGCCATTTTTAATTATGAAGTTTCTCCTAAACGTATTTTATAAACATAGTGTGAAACATGAATGCGTTGATAAAAAATACCAAATTGCACATAGCCATATAAAAAAGGAACTAAAAGGAAAATTTTCAGAAAAAGAACTATTGTTTCCTTGATTTTAGTGCTATGGTTACCATAATATAAATTTAACATGCCACATGCAAAACTTACACATTTGGTAATTCATGTTTCAAATATCATTGATCGAATATTCCACTCTATTAGTCATTTATTTTTATTAGAAATATTTTCTATCTCATAATAACAAATACCTTTTTTGATTGTAAGGTTAAAAATTAATTCCTCTATAGTTGATAAATTTTGGAACAAAAGGTATATTTTTGGGGTGGGGGTTAGTGAATATATAACAACGTCCAGTTGTTGAGACAAATTAGGCACAAAATAACATGCATTGTTTGAGAAAAAATATGAATAACATGATGTGATTTGTTTATTATTCGCAAAACTCAACATGCTCAATGAAATTTTGAAGTTTCCTATTGTAATGCATAAACAAGAAATTCGACAGTTGTTTTTGTTCGACTTAGTTCCTTATTTGTATTTGAAACCTTTCTCTCAACCTCTACTTCAGGTAGTATTTTTATGCACTGTCACAGGCTTCACTAAGAATCTAGATGCCTAATCATTACTATTCAGAAACTTCCCATCCATACTAATGCCACCAACTTGGTGTACACAAGCTACAAGCTACAAGTGAACGTGTAATATTTTATAAAGTATACAAATCATGATAGTAAGAAGTAATAAATGATATTTTTAAGGCCCTAGCTGAATTTTGTGTCACGAAATAAGATTATTTTGTTATACTTCATAGGGTTCAGTTAAGAAACAGCTGAAATGAATAGGGCTTTGTAAGTATTTGTTCCAAATACCACCGATGGCATTCCCGATGTCATATATTTGGATTTCATACCCTTAACTGTTTTTTATTTTTACTTTTCTCTTTATCCATGATGTATTACGCATAAGCAAAAAATGGTACATTGGTTTCCAAAACATAACCCCTAGAGAATGTGTCAGTGGCTTGGATACCTATTTTGCCAGATAGGCTCTCCATTCCAAATGTAATATTCAACTACCACTGCACGCATGCTTCTTCTTATAAAGAGCAAGGATATTCGGCATCATGAAGCTATTAACAGGTGTCGGTGCAACTGATAACGTGAATTTTTTTAGCAAGGATACTTGAAACTTGGATTACCAAATATACCAGCTTTGCATTTTTTCGGGTCAAAATATGTTATGGTAAACATTACACCGAAATCACGAAAAATTAACTTCACTTCTTTCACCCAAATCATTTTCAATCCTTTTTAACACTGCTTGGTGCAATTGGGTTATTTTTATATTATCACATTCCTTTTCCATGCTATGTTTATCATTTATAATAAAATACTTAAAGGAGCGGCTCAATAATTAAGAGTGACTAATTATTTGGAAATGTCAAGAATGATGATAAATAATCTTTACAATACAAAACTATATCAAATAGTAATTTCAGTTCAAGGTTTCATAATTTTCTCATTCCCCCTAATGAAAAATGAACCCTCTCATGTAACAAGTTGAGAATGTGAATTTCTCTTAGAGTGTTCCGGTGAAACATATGAGAGGGAACCCTTAAATTTGGTACGGATGACTCAAAGTTGTTAGCTACTTGGTCTGACTTTGTGCAACGTTCAACCCAAAGAGCTAGAGTATTAAGATGATCCTTGGGAGACCATGGCTGGTTGCAATACGGCCTCACAGCCAAGAGTAATAACAGTGACATCTCAGATAGGATCTTTAACCACTGAACCATTCGAACAAGGGGAAGTGTTGTTGCCTTAATCTTGCACTTGCACTGACAATTGTTAAGTTCCAAGAACTTGAAAATGGCTTCATGAAGCTGGAAAAACATGTGGCAACATGGCTAACGGTTCTCCAACCATAGCATCGAAGTAGTTGCTTTAGGAATGTTGTGTAGCATCCTCTTTCACTTGAAACATAGGTGAAGCCCTATTGGATTGACCCAATGGCTTCACGATGTGTCCATTTTATACCGTATTTTTTGGATCTTTTTATACTCATTTTGGTGGACTTTTAGGCTTTGAAGACTCTATTTTGCCTTGAATTTCTACTATTAGAGTTGAAAGCGACTTTATCGCCTTTGTCACTTTTAATAAGAATTTCGTGAGACGGGGAAATTGTTGAAGATTTGAAGACATCAGAGACTCCATTTTGAAGACCATGAAGACTTTTGAAGACCCGAAGAAAGAAAGAAGAGAAGACTACATGAAGACCAAAGAGAAAAA
>JAULKM010129328.1:0-19690 GCA_032355605.1 Rubia tinctorum
TTATTCTCCCCCAAGAAAATACTGTATTTTCAAAGAACTAATGGGACCTCTTAATTGATGAAGGAGCTTTCACTTTTTTGTTTTGTTTTTTGGAATAACTCAGAATTCACCATCGCTACTGTTTAGTGTGTGACTGTGTGTTTTCTCTTCTTTTTCTCACCGAGAAAACAACAAAAGGGACGGTACATTTAGTACAACATTACAAAGGAGGGAGGGAGGGAGGGAGAGAGAGAGAGAGAGAGAGAGAAAGAGAGAGTTTTGTCTAATTGTCTGTATCCATTTTCCCGCCTTTTCACACCACCTCCATATCTGAGATTGCGCTTGCACCAACAACAAAACTGCAGGTCATCATTTCATGCACTCACAAGTAGACCCGGTAAACTGGTCTTCTCGGGTGGGTCATGGGTCCGATCCATTCGGGTTCGAGTATATTGTGGTCTGTATCGGATCTATTTCAGCATGCTCGGTTCTTCGTATCTCAATTAGATGCGTGTAAAAAATTCATCTTAATTTAATTTACGACATTTTGAACTCGAATACTCCCTCCGTCCCAGATTATATTACTCATTTACTTTATATCACTATTATTTATCAAAGTTTGACCACATATTTAAATAGATACATAACAAATAATATTACCGTATCTGATATTGTTGGATTAGTCGCAACAACTAGTTTCTAAAAAGTAATTTTTATTTGTCGTTAATATATATAATTAAACATATTAACGGTCAAACATTTTGAAAGTTCTGTAATATTATTGCTTCTAAATCTGTGCAGTTTGATAAAATGAGCCAAAATTGCTTGATATCATGGAGGTAATTTTCTCTCTAGAAAAGTCATAAATGGTGTGTGTTAATTTTCTTTGACCCTTCAAAATTTCGGGTTATAAAAATAGTACTCCCTGTTTTATTGGATGCACACTTTACCTTTTTTATATTATTTTAGTAAATTTGACACACTTTTCTTTTTTGGTTATTTTTTGAATTTGACACATTTTACTTTGTGGCAAGATTCATTTAATTTCATTCACTCGTTCTACATTTTCTCTTTCTACATTCAATTTCATCAACTCATTTCATCCACATAAATCCAACTATTTAAAGTTATGATATCACATCAAATGATACATGGTAAATTATTTATAGAAGTAGTGACAATCAATCTTCTTGGATTCTTGAATGTGGTTGCTGTTACTTATTAACTAGCATAGGTGCAACACATGACATTGACATGAGTAATGATAAAGCTTGCATAGAAGTGAATGGGACAATTCAAAAGGACTTTAGCTTTGCAAAAGGAAATTCATGTTAGTACTCCTTCCGTTTCTCTATAAGTGGCACAATAGTTTTAGATGTTTGAATCTAGGTGAAGAAAATGAATGGATGAAACTGATTTTAGAATGTAAAAAGTAAAATGAGTGGATTAAATTGAAGAAATATTACTAAAAATGGAAAGTGTGCCAGTATAAATGAAACAAGTCAAAGAGGAAAGTGTGTCAATAATAGAGAAACATGGGGAGTAGTGTTTCTTAATCAATGCGAACTCATTACGCGCCTCCTCCTACATTATGTGTTTTGGGAAGAAGGGCATTGTGAATGAGCGAGATCATCTTTTTTTCTGATACAACAAATTAACGTTTAATTTACGAATGTGACAATCCAAAAGGGCTTTAGCTTTGCAAAAGAAAAGTCACACTAATAGTATTTCATATCTATCTTCCAACTTAACCATTCGAATTCGTTGTTTACCTATCGTCTTTCCTGACAAAACTAGTTATGGTTTAGCTAGTTTAAAAGTGGAAAGACATCCTGGGGAGGGAATAGAGATCAGCCATCCACTTGGGTTTGGCATCATTATTGTGAGAGGAAGAGGATGTTTGACATGTGTGAAAACTTGGCATTTACTCTTCACAAAATGCAACTGTTTTGGCTCGATCTTTTGATAGGCTTGTCATTTTCCAAAGGTGACTTTGGCCTCTCCTCTCCTTCTTCTCTTCTCTCATGTGCAATATTCTTGGTACTAATCAAATGTCCCTACTTTCCATTTTCATTTTAACTATTTTTAAATTTGGGCTAAAATTTGTCCACTCTATTTCAATCCTCCACACCTGGATAAAATTTAATCAGCTGAACATGTATACTCCCTCTGGTTTCCTATTATTGTCCTCCTTTCCATTTTAAGCTGGTTTTTTTAAAATGGTCTTCTTACACCTTTTTCATTTTTAGGGGGGACAATAAATCAGATTTCCTATTGTACCCCTTGCCAAGTTATTTTTTTACAACCTTGCCAAGCAGTTTTGTGCAGTAAATTTGTGCCACCAAAGTCAACAAACGTCAATTCCCTGCTGCAGCACAAGAAACAATGTACTCTTCTTCTGAAAAAGCTGATTTCCTAAATCAATGTGCCCTTTTGTTGGGGACCAATAATAAGAAACTGGAGGGAGTAAGTATTTGTGGAAAAAAAAGGTAATCTTTGGTTGGGACGGAGACAGTAGTATCTGTTCTCTCACCCTCATCAACACATGCCACGGTCATGCAGAACCATAGGCTGCAGTTGTGCTGCTAAGTAACAGCCTGAAAAAGGATTGGATGTCAGATTGCAGATTTCTCCTCCAAATCAGAAGTTCACTCATTGCATCAACCCCACTACAGTATCTATTATTTATCATTTCAACTAGTTAATACCCGGATGATGCACGAATTATAAATGAATATTTAAAAATATAATATAATTTATAATTTAAATATGTAATAAATTATTCTCACACACACATATATATGAAAATTACACATGCTATAATTTTTTGATAAATTAATGTATTTATTAACAATATAATGCATTGAATGAAAAAAATATTGATTTAATCTTTGTTGACACATATGCATTTTATATAAAAAAAACATTAATTTGTATAAAAATACATTTACGTTATGAAAAGACCAAAGTTTTAACTGCAAATTAGAAGAAATCAATGTAAACAATTTAGATTGCATTAATCGGGTCATAAACTTGTAATTACTACACGTTGTATAATAAATTTTTAATATTGCAACTAAAACCTTTTAAGATAAATATAAAAAATGCTAGTTTATAATGAATGAATAATTATTTAATTGAACTTATAAAGTTATCCCTATTTTAAAAGGAATTACAAAATTATGTAAAAAAATGTTATCCAAGAAGAATAAATTATAACTCTATAAACTATTTAAATTACACTATATATTCATATTATTCGAATAAGTAATTGTTTTCTAACTAATTAATATTAGTCAATTTAGAAATATTTATTATATTATTAATTAATATAATTATATACTAATTGACATACATGGTTGAATATAGTATTATATAGTATGTATAAATATAGTATTATATATTAGCATATATTGCAGTCTCTTTGATTGACATTTTACCAAACTGAAATGGTTAAGTTTGGGGATGACATTTGGCCAATAGTTGATCTTTTAGTTATATTTATGTCTGTTTTAAAAGGAATTACAAAAAATATGTTAGAAAATGTTCTCATAGAAGTGTAAATCATAACTCTACAAACTATTTAAATTGTACTATATTCATATTCATATTATATGTCTATGAAAAGACGGGGTTGAATTGAAATTATAGAAAGGTGAAAAGTTTTAGTTGCAATATTAAAATTTTACTATGCAACATGTAGGAGTGATAAGTTTATAGCCCAATTAATACAATCTAGAAATTTTATTTTGATTTTTTTCAAATTTGAAGTTTAAACCTTGATCTTTCCATAATTTATGGAAAAACCGTCTTTCAAGAGAGGGAATATTATTTGAATAAATAATTATTTTATAACTAATTAAAATTAGTCAACTTAAAAATATTTATTATATTATTAATCAATATAATAAGAGCTCGTCTCTTGAAAGACGGTATTTTCATAAGTTATGCAAAAGTCGAGGTTTAAACTACAAATTAGAAAAAACCATGGTAAACATTTTGGGTTCCATTAATTGGATCATAAATTTATAGGTACAACATGTTGCATAATAAATTTTTAATATTGCAACTAAAACCGTTTACCTTTTTATAATTCTAATCCAATCCCGTCTTTTTCCCAAAATTTTGTCATATTAATTGACAGACATGGTTAAAGACTAAAAGGGACAAAAGGAGTATGCATAAATATAGTATTATATGTAATAGCATACATTGCAATCTCTTTGAGTGACTCTTTACCAAACTAAAATGGTTAAGTGCGGGGACGACACTTTGCATATAGTTGTTCTTTTAGTTATATTTATAGAAGATATATGGATTATATATATTTTAAGAGGATGATGTAGGAAGAAAAAGTGATGACATTTGTCAAATTAATAGTCCTTTAAAACTACATTAAGGATAATATAGTAAATTAATCATGAAAATTACCTACACTTAATTTTTTTTATCCGTACTTAAATTTTGTGTTATAAATTAATATTTTAAAATGCAAACATGGTCAATTCCAAATTCTATGTACAATGATAACGTAAAATAATTATTTTTTCGAATAAGAGTTCGTCTCTTGAAAGATGATCTTTTCATAAACTATGGAAAGACCAAGATTTAAACTGCAAATTAGAAGAAATGAAGATAAAAATTTTGGGTTGCATTAATCGGGTTATATAACTAATGCACGTTGCATTGTAAATTTTTAATATTGCAACTGAAACATTTTACTTTTCTACTATTCTAATAAACCTTATATTTCTATAAGCATATGAAAAGACGGTCTTTATTTAAACTTTGCCTTCGAATAATATGTATATATATAGTGTAATTTAAATAGTTTATAAATTTATAAATTATTCTTCTTTGAAAACATTTCCTTACATATTTTTTGTAATTCCTTTTTAAATGAACATAATTTTATGACTTCAATCAAATTATTCATTCATTATAAACTAACATTTCCTATTTTGTCACTACATATTTTTTATAATGTATAAATATTTTTATACAGTTTAATACTAAAATATGTATTTATCCACAAAAATCAAGCTAATTTTCTGTCATTCAATGGATTGTAATATTAATAATATATTGATTTATTATAAAATTTCCAGCATGTGTAACTCTCACGTACATATGAAGACAACAAATTAATTATTTAAATTATAAATTATGTTATATATTAAATTTTTGTTCACAATCCATGCATCCGTAATATTATTGTCTAGTATTAACTATTGTTTAGAAATACTTTATGTTACAAAAAATAGAGTGAAAAAAATATGAAATATCTATTGATAATGAATCAATAATTATTTAATTAAATTGATAAAATTTTGTAATTTTAAAAAGAAAGTATCAAAAGTTTTTTTGGTTATAAATAGAGGTATAAAACAACATATAACATAATGGTATTCTCGGTGAAATTTCATAGTGAAACATCAAAATGAATGATGTGACATTAATGAAAAGACTAAATCACTAATCACATTCCTTAAAATGGGTAACTAACAATTAATATATTAGTCTTTTTTTAATGTCACATGACTCACTTTGATATTTCACTATGAAAGTATCATTTAGAATATCATTACTCTATAAAAAATGCAAAATCTAAATTAAAAATAAGTTAATTAACTATAAGCAAAATGAATTTGAAGTCAAGGTAAGGTTTTAACACTAATGTCGAGGACGTTGTAATATAAATACTTATAGACAAATAAATTTGCAACTCCATTTACTTCAATAGCCTTGCTTAATTCAATTAAAATGGTCACGTGTTTGGAAAAGTTTCCATGTAATTTTTATTTTTCTATACTGAGGGTATATGTCCACAAATTTAGCCATGTATTCTGAAAGAAATCCAAAAGCAAAGAACTCTTAGAAGATGAAATGTTAAAGAGTTTGTCTACACTAAACACAAATGTAAACAAAGTCATATATTTCAAAAAAAATTTGCAAACAAAGTCATAATTGGTAGGTAGGTTGTTGGGAAATGCGTACAACAAATAAATAAATTAAGAAAAGCAAATATACTAATTGATGCACTTTCAAATTTTTAGAAAAGAATTTTGCATTATATACAAATTGTATTTAATGAAAAGAATTTGAAAATGGGGTGTTTTTGTTAGTGAAAATCTGACATGACAATGTGACTTGGCAAAGTTAAGGGATGACACATGACCAAAAACTTGTTGCTTTAATTATCGCTATAGATATAGATTTGTACATTCCTTTTTTATCTGTATTGATATTCCAAGCATCTTCAATAGTTCTCATAATGATGGATGATTAAACTAACATTCTTAAAATTTGAAAGGTTTTGGACTTCTTTTTGCAGAGGTATCTGGAATATAAAATATTTTTGGTTTATGATCTGATTCCTCTCTGGCTAGAATTTTGATATAAGATACTTGAAATGCAGACCACCAAAGATTATTCGAGATACCTTTATCCAATATTTTTCATATCCTACCTTTGGGTCTCATGCCATTTCAAGTGAATAGGTTGCCCGATGTAGGAAGATCAGTAAAATTTTGAGCATTTAGAAATTTATTAAAATTCCAAATGCTTTTTTGATCTGGTATGGAAGGACCTAAATATTCTTCATTGTTTAATATAAAATTGAAATCTCCAATTAGGCATAGAGGTTGATTATTAAGATTAGAGAGTTGTTGCCATGATTTATTTCTTTCTTTAATGGTGTGTTTTACATATACAAAACCAATTTGACATTTTTCTGAGAGATTTTGGGATTTAATTTTGGTTAGGATAAACTGTTCATCAGTGGAAATTATATCCACTGATATTTCATCATCCCTGAATAACCATACTTTACAGTCTGGGATATTGAATAAGTTATTAAAGCCAAGATATCTTGCTACATTCTGAATGTAGTCAGAATTTATTATTGGTCCAATTATAGCACAAAGTTTGATTCCATTACGTCTTTTAATGTCTTTGAACCGAGTTTGAGTTGGTTTATTGCCTACTCCTCTAATATTCCATGCACATATTTTAAGACCTATCATAGATGTGTTTTTGAAAGGTTCAAAGAATAACGGGTAAAACCCGTTTTAGGAGTAGGGGAATAATCTTTTTTGTTATACTCTTTTTGTTTGTTCTTCAAGTCTGATTCCGTTGGCTTCTCTGTGCCTGAAGGTATTTTAAGTATAGCATTAAAAAAATTAACTAACTAATCGTTAGATGGGTCATTTTATAATTGATGTAATTAATAGGGTGGTTTGATATTTATTTTTATAGGATTCCTATAACTTCCAAAAAAAACTTGTAAGATGTATCGTAACGTATAAATAATGATAATTTGACCATAAAAATTATTAGAATGAAGTTTTTGATAACTAATATAACCGTTAGTCGAACTAACAGAAAACTTTCTCGAATCTAATATATTTACATCGAGAAACTTTAAGTACTATTTTATTTGTAATATTTTTTATTTATATACTCATTGTTCGGGGCTGTAAAAATAGAGTGGATAAGGAAATCATCCAACTTCATCCACCATACAACATTGATTCCTTTCATCGTGGTTTTTATGACATTTGAGAAGGAGTTTTTTTTCTTCTGTATTCAAAATTCCGCCTCTGTCTCATCAGTTTGATCCATATTTTGATACCAGCATTTATTACCTTGTTATTTTCTTGGTCAAAACTTTAAGGCCGTTGCCGTTTATAAGCCGGGCACGTCAACTTGGGCTTCATTTCTGTTCTTTTTCTTTTTTCATCTCTTTTTGTTCTTTTCTGGCTTTGATAACATTCCGAGTTGCTAGCGAAGTGTTTTATATTATAAATGTTTGGGAAAATTTAAAATGTTTGGTTCACATACTATTCACTAGTGAAAAATTACACCATAGGCAATGATATTTTGTCGCATAGGCACCAGTATATAAGCCTTTAAAATACTGGTGTCTAAGTAATGCGGTGCTAAAACGTAGTTTCATGGCCACTGGTACTGGTGCTGTAAAATTACATTCAAACACCGCCCTATTTAGACACCGGTATTTTAAAAAGTCGAAATACTGGTGCCTTTGCCAGTTTGAACCGGTGCTAGTAAATATATGATCAATAAAAACAATCCGCCCAGTGATAATAAATCACCGGCTAGAATATGAAACTCATAAATTCATAAAGAACAATAGGAGGAAAAAAACAAAATTTTATGTGAAAACTGGAAATTCATAACCACAACTCAGAGGTTCATTACATATATATATATATACATACTCCATCTATCCCAACCATATCTGTAGAGAGAGAAAAGGCCGGGAAGAATTTGGGGCGGACCCCATTTGTCAGCCCACGTGCAGATTATGCCTGAAATCCTAGTTTCATTTTTTTTAACCCTTCCCTCCATTTTTTTTCTGTGCAGGCTTGTCCCTCTTTGTTTACCTGCCAAACATTACTGGATTGAACATTGTTTTGCCGAAATTCTAAAAAAAAAGTAGAAAAATCATCCAAATTATTGCAGCCACAAAATTTTTGCAAGTTCAAAATCCCTATAAATACATGAACTATATATCAGAACCGAAAACAACAAATACAAGCCAAAACTACAATTACAAAACAAACTCTTCAAACCAAAACCCCCAAAATCAACAAAAACATATGAAATTTATGGGGGGGCCCTTAGATCAGGTGAGTTTCATCAGGAATCCCTCCCAAAAGCATCCCGAATGAGCTGGTTGCTCCTCTGATTTTTGTATCTTCCCTTTCATCATAGGGTTTTTCATTCGGGGCAGCATGCGAGAGAAGAATTTGTCAAACGAGGAGAGGCAACATCTGGCAGAATTATTTTTGGAGAACCACAACAATGGGAAGATAAAGCACTTAAGGAGGCTCGAGGAAGTAACACTTTTCAGTTTTTCAATCCGTAATGTGAGTACAATATAGGCAGTAGCACGAGCCCAGCTCGGATCGGGGCAACCACTCAACACGAGGCATAACATGGATGGCCACAATGCTCACAACAAGATCAATATTGATCTTGAGGCTTTAAAATCCATACCTGCACATAAGAGAATAACGCTGAGGGGTACAACCACTAGCTTACATATAGGGAAGAGCAACGTGCAAAGGGTTGTAACGTCGAAGATCATAAGGAGCTACACAAACAGTATCAAACCCGCCTTAACAACCCGAAACAAAATCAAGAGGTTGGTTTTCTGTCTAAGTAGGCTAAATCCATAAATGCAATTCAGAGAAATGGACAACGTAATCCACATAGATGTGAAGTGGTTTTATCTTAGTAAACAAACTCTTCAGTACTTATTAGCACCCGGTGAACCTGAACCATATAGAACATGTCAACATAGATCCCACATTCCAAAACTCATGCTTATATGTGCTGTTAGTAGACTAATATTTGGTAATGATGGGCAGATTATTAGATGGGAAGTTGGGGATTTTCCCTTTTGTGGAAGAATAGGTTGTCATAAATAAAAGTAAGAATAGGCCAACAAGTACTATGGAGTTAGTGCTCGTTCCTTCTATCACAAGGGATGTGATAAGGAACAAAATAATAAAGGAAGTAATACCAACAATCAAGGCAAAGTGACCAACGCACATGAGCAAGGATATTTTCATACAACAGGATAATGCTACACCACATATATTAGTGAATGATCAACAGTTTCTAGCTGTGGCTAAGTCTGACGGCTTTAATATAAATTTAGTTAGTCAACCATCTAATTCCCTTGATCTCAACATACTAGATTTAGGGTTTTTTAACTCTATACAGTCTCTACAACAAGACCATGTATCAAGCTATATTTTGGAGCTTCAAGGAGCAGTGTTCAATGCATATGAAAGGGAAAATGCTGCTACACTGAACAAAGTATTTGTGACTCATCAAGCAGCAATAATAGAGATAATCAAAGTAATGGTGGCAATAACTATAGGCTTCCGCACATGAACAACGAAAGAATGATCAAGGAATGAACATTTCCAAGGATGTTGACTGCAAGTGAGGAAGATGTAAGGGCCAGCATACAACATCTGATTGCACTAGGATAAATTGAACATATTCTCCCACTCATGCATGCCCTAGGTATTAGGAGCTAGTGAACATGTAAAATGCACATTTTGGGAGTTGGTGTATAAGCGTATTTTGGAATCCTTTGAACATGTCGCTTTTGGTGTGATTGAAATGTTTGAAGTCAACCCCTGTCAAATGTAATGAATTGCATGGAAACTAAAATTGTGTTTCAAAACATTTGTCTTTCATATACATTATGCCATAGCTCGGTTTATTATCACTTGACACCAACGGGGAAGATGCACACTAACTGGGACTGAGCAGGGAAGATGTACTAACAGGGACTGAGCTCACAAAAGAGTCATGTCAAAAACTGAGGCAACAGTCTAGTAAAAACAACGAAGATGCATACTAACATAGTAATGGGGAAGATGCAAACTAAGTGTAGATTCATAACATCAAGATAATAAGATGTTATGATACAGAGTCATGTCCAAAACTGAGTCATGTCACAAACTGAGTGAAGATGCACACCCAAAAACAAAATAATGTGAGGATAAACAGATTTCACATAACATACTCATTTGAAAAACTGATTCATGTCACAAAGTGAGGGAAGATGCACGCCGGGCATCAACATAACGCCTGGATAATCATAGTTTACGAAACATACTCATGTCACGAACTGAGTCATGTCACACACCGAGGGAAGATGCACACCAGGCTACAACATAATTTCATGATAATAAGAGTTTACAAAATGTGACTCATGTCACAAACTGAGTCATGTTAAAAACTGATGGAAGATGCACACCAGACAACAACATAGCTTCGTGATAATCAACGCAACATACAGTAATCAGTAATCAGCATAGCATAGCATACTTAGTAAAAAAATCATTAATCAGCACAACATAATGAGTAATCAGTAATGATCACAACATAGTCAGTAAAAATAGCACTAACAAGCCAGCACGATATTTTGGGACAACATACAGTAGGAAGCTTATCTTTTTTGTCATTTCATTTTTGTCTTCAGTACTTGAAACATTTTTTTCTTCCATGAGAACTGAGTCATGGGAAGATGTTTTTTTGGGTTTTTTTTCTTGCGAACTGATATCAGGTTCGCTGCCAGAAATCTAACGGCTAACAAAGAAATCAGATCTGCAGTTTAAAGCTATTCAATGGTTAGAGACGCATTCGAAACACAAAATGAACAATACACAGGGAAGAAATTGTCAAGGGACAAATTTTTTGAGATAGTCAAAGTACTTATCTTTAGTTGATGAGATGATGATCAGGTTGACTTAGTTCCTCGTGCTCCTTTCTCTCCTTTAACAACTTCGAATCACTTTCATCGGAGGAAATAACAACTGAAGCATCTCATTCGCTTCTTCACATATGTCAAGGGACTCAGACCTTTCATAAAAAATTCCTCCGACCACCGTTGACCCACGTGAGGGTGATTCATGGCAAAAAGGAGAGGCAGAGCAACGATTCGCAGCGCCAATAACATCACTAGAGGTCTTCGCCTCAGTCACTATTGTGACTCCATTGGAAAGTGGCTTAGGGACGACATGTCGTAGCGTAACCGATGATTTACGGCCATATCGGACTTCCCCGACACCAAGTTTGACTGGATTTGTACCATCTGGGTCAGAGGAGGTCACCGGCACCGGAGAAGTCATCCTGACGGCGTCAGCCCTCGAGGTGGAGGTGGCATCATCCGACTCCGTCTCAGGGACAATTTTCAAGGGGCTAAATGTGTCAGAAACGTAGCAATTGGAACATCTGGGGAATGAGTAATCGGAAAAGGATGGCGGAGAAGCCATGAAATCGAATCTTTTATGGGGAAGATGCGAGATAAGGCAACAGTGAAGAGGATTGATTGGGAAGATGGAGGAGTTCAGTGGCAGAGATAAGAAGCTTCTCTCAGATCTATGGTTTGAGAGGAGAAAAGGCAGAGAGCTTCAGAGGAAAGATTCAAGAGAGATACAGTGAAATATGGTGTGATATCAGATAAGGATGGGTTTGAATAGTCTGTTGGAGACAATAAAGGGAGCTTCACGTGAAGTTTCAATGTCCAAGAAATTTGTGATTGACTTCAAAGGGCAGTGGAATAAATGAAGAAAAAGTGTTGGGAGATTGGAAAGTGAAACGGTTTGTTTGAATTCAGATTTAAAATGTAGACTAAACATAATGGGAAGAATAATGGTTAGATGTGTAATTAAGGTGGTTTAATTGCTGGTAACCTATGTAAATTTCTGATTTCATTAAGAGCAAAATGGGAATTTCGGGTGCAAAAACTTGCCAAATGAGAAATTTTTTTCAAAGTGTACAAATTTGGCTTAATTTTCAACGGGATTGAAAGTTTATAGGTATAATTTTTTAGGCATGGTGTATAGATTTGGGGCTATCGTTTTTATACTTTCTTTTGTTTATTATAAAGATATTGGGGCCCACCAAAAACTCACTCCTAATAATATGTAGTATTCCCTTTTAAAACTACTAATAATGAAAAATTTTAGTTTTATAAATTTTAAATTCATATTATAATTATTTATATTTTAAAATTTATTTTAATTTTTTTTCAAAATTTTGAAAATCTCGCTGCAACACATAGAAATACACATCAAACCTTCCTATTTTTATATTAAATATAAATGATCGTACATCTAACGGTTAAACAATCGAAAATAAAATTGTAGTTGGAAAATACAAAATATGTAAGTCAAAATTAAATTTGTCTCGTAAATCGTGATATAAAAGCGAATAGAATTTTTCATAATTATACGTGAGAAATAATGTTCGTCCTGGAATTTTTTTTCTTTGATGTCAAATGAGTTCATAACTTATTTAGTCCATAAACTTAAAACATAACGATGAGGTTTAGAAAAAGGTTTGTTCGTGGTTTAAATATAGGATTCTAGATAACAAACTAATATACTGTGCGTGAAGAATTATGGCAGCTAAAACAGTATAAGGTAAAATAGTTAATTTCAACTCATATAAATCTATCTTTATTATACTAGTTACTGTATCCTGCACTATGTGCAGTAGTCACCGGTATTAAAGGGACCAATATTAAGTAATAATTAATTCGAGTCATGAATATTTCAACATAATATATTTTGTCACTAATCCACCTAAACGAAAAAGTAACATCTTATTTACAGAATCAAATAACATCTTATTTACAAGAGCAAGTAACATTTTATTTACAGGAATATCATATGCTTCACGTGTTCATTCATCCATTCATTAGTGAGATCAAGGTTGAGGCCGCGGCGAAGAGTTTTAGTTGCAGAGTCAGCTCCATCATTAAAGAAATCAACCGATGCTATTTTAATTTTCCTCTTTTCTCGCAGAATACAGTCAACAAAATATAACAAGTCTTGCAAAATACAACAAAACATCCCTCGACTATAAAACTGTATTTCCAACTATAGCCTCAGTTCCCATTTAT
The DNA here is from genome assembly GCA_032355605.1 of Rubia tinctorum. Lineage (NCBI taxonomy): Eukaryota > Viridiplantae > Streptophyta > Magnoliopsida > Gentianales > Rubiaceae > Rubia > Rubia tinctorum. Next base: position 13,436 of record JAULKM010129328.1, read on the forward strand.
GTAATTAAGTTACTTAATTCTCTCTAATTTAGTCTTATTAGTTCATTAAAATGGAGACCAAAAAAACTACAACTGAAATAAGGCAAGGTAAGAAGTAAGAACTCTGACCTTGGTGTAAACTTGTAATGGATTAGAGCCAACTTGTGACATAATATATACGAGGAACAAAATGTTGCGAAAGTCGAGAAAGAGTAAGGAAATTATCTCTAACATCACTCAATCCAATTCCATAACAAAGGCACAACATATATGAAGTAAAATACATTACCCTAGAGTGATTTCATTGCTTCCTAAATAAGCACAAGATAGGTTGATTGTTGTCCACAACTTTTAATAATGTTTGGGGCAAAAAGCATAAGGATTATAGCAACAAACTAAATTGAAAATCCAAGATGACCACATCACTATGAGACAATGTTCTATTTTGTATCTTGAGCATTGAGTTAGATTAGATTTAAAGAAGCAATGAAATCATAATGGGAGCAACAAATAATCCATATGTGACCATACTATTAAAATTTGGGGACAACAATCAACATATTTTGTGCTTATTTAAGAAGCAAACCTACATAACACTGAATCAACCAGTTGAATTATTTAGCCTGATAGGTAATCGTAGAAGTAACCACCTTTCATTTATTCATCACCTAACAAATCTTTCTCATATGACACGACGGTCCCATTTTCTATTGACAACAAGTCGGTGGTTCAAGTCCCGCTCAGGGATCGTGTGATATTTTTTTTGCGAGGCCTCGGCTCTGGATACAGCGAGTTCACCAGTGTCTAGTTGTCGCAGTCATCGCTTCCAATGTATTCTGACATCGTCGCTAGAGCCCGCAGTCAAGAGATCTTCAACCAGATATCCTCCTGTGCAGGCACAAGTTCCTACTCTGTTCCAATGGCGTTCGTTGTCTCTTCCTAAGCATCCTCCGCCAGTCATGGCTTCCACGCGTCGACCACCGCGCGCAGACGTGGGGCTAATTCTGGTCGGCTAGTACCTTCCTCAGGTGGCTCTGGTTATAAAAAATGTTGAAACCCAAAGTGTCAAATCTGCCACAATTTTGGTCACACAGCTCCGCAGTGCTCCAGACTCTCGTTGTCAGCTCATCACTCTTAGTCGACTCATCTTTCTGATGCTTTCCAGTCCTATGTTTCACTTGACGTTTTAGACTTCGAATGGTACTAGGATTCGGGCGCGACAAATCATATGGCTTCCACTTTTTCTGGTAACCACTCTGTCACTGTTGCTAATGGTTGTTCTGTTCCTCTCATATTGGGCATCGTCAGTTTTATTGTGATTTATCTTTATCTGATGTGTTGGTGGTCCATGATATTATGAAAAATCTATTTTCCATTAGTAAGCTGACAAAGGACATGAATACTTTGATTTCTTTTGATGAGAATTTGTTTGTGATTCAAAACCGGTCCACAAAGGAGGTTGTGGGCCAAAGTCGATGTGATCACGGTCTTCATGTGCTCGAGAGGAGTGGTGCTACTTTTGTTGGTCATGTTAAAGCTAATAAACATAGAGCTTCTTTTGATATTTGGCATGCTAGACTAGGTTATACTTTCATTTCAATTATTTTGTTGTTAAATAAAATGAATCATGTTGAAGTTGTTTCTTTACCGCCTAAACCTGCTCTTTTCCACCTTATGAAATGACGAAAGGTAAAAGGCTGATTTTGTGGACAATCTTATATGGGCACGGGCTATCCTCAATTTAATGCATTGTGATTTATAGGGCCCTACTATACTTTTATATGATAGTGGATTCTCTTATTATGCCATTTTTGTTGACAATTTCTCACGATAAACCTGGTATTATCCGTTGGCGCGAAAATCATATTTCTTTGAGACGTTCTTGTAGTTTCACAACTTGGTTGAAAACCAATTCTGTTGTTCGAGTAAGGTGTTTCAAAGTGACGAGGGCACATAATTCACAAATACACGCCTATGATCCCATTTTGCAGAAGGGGGAATTATTCAACAAATTTCTTTTCCATTTACACAAGAGGAGAATGGTAGAGTGGAACATAAACACCGCCATGTTGCAGAAATGGTTTTATCGATGCTCTGGCTTGCCCATATCTTATTGGAATGTTGCTTTTGCCTTGGCTACCTACACCATAAACAGGCTTCCCACACATGTTCTTCGCAACGCCTCACCATATTCTCTGCTCTATGGTCGTCATCCAGACTACTCAAATTTTCACCCTTTTGGATGTCGGTGTATCCTTTCATCCGACCATTTGCTTCCCTACAAATTGGCCCCTCACAGTACCACATGCATTTTCTTGGGTTATAGCGCTTGATATAAGGGTTTTCTCTATCTGGATCAAGCCTCTAAGAAGGTTTATCTTACTTGTCATGACCTCTTTAATGAGACCTCTTTCCCATTTGCTAAAAACACTGTCTCTACTGCTCCAGAATCTTTGGATGTCTCGAAATTTATTAATCCTGACTTGGATGATTTTTCTGGCCCCTCGAAAGATCCTTTGCCACCCACTCAGGATTTTTCTTCTGATACATCAATCCCATGACTAGCTTCCAGTTCTCTGACACCTACATCTCCACTGTTTCCTTCTGATGGTTCTCTTATACCATCTCCAGATGTCAACCCACTGCCTCCTTCGCCTACTTTGAGTCATTGTATGACCATCTGCTCTCAGACAGGAAGTCGCACAATGAAGCCATACACGGACTACGTGATGACACGATTTCTTGCGGCATTACTGGCATAGGCTAAACCTAAAGGATTTTGTTCTGCTCTTAAGGGTCCTCACTGGGTAGCTCCCAGTGATGAAGAAATGGGCACTCTTTGTCAGAAACATTCTTGTTATCTTGTTACACTCCCTACTGGTGTCAATATCGGGGCTTCAAATTGGTTTACTGCCTCAAGCATTGCCAGGATGGCACTATTGATCAGTACAAAGATCGCTTGGTTGCGTCGGGATATTCTCAGTTTCCAAACTTCGACTTCACCCACACTTTTATTCTTGTTGTCAAGCCTCCACAGTCAGAATCATCTTGTCCTTGGCTACTACTTTTTCTTGGCCTCTTCATTAGATAGACGTTAAGAATGCATTTCTTGACGGTCTCCTTGACGCACCAGTATACATGGAACAACCGGTTGGGTTTACTTATCCCGTTCATCCTTATTATGTATGTTTTCTTCGTAAGGCCATTTACGGTCTCAAACAAGCACCACGGGCCTGGTTTCAGTGGTTCGGATTCTATTTACTTTGTCTGGGATTCCGGTGCAATTCTGTCGACACCTCCCTCTATGTGTTCTCTCAGGAATCGAAGATTCTATATTTGTTAGTGTATGAGGATGACATCATTCTTTCCGGCAATGATCCCCTTCTCATTCATCGGTTCATCACTCGCACTGATCATGAATTTTCCATTAAGGATCTTGGTGCGCTTTAATATGTTTTGGGATTGGAGGTCCCTCGTCATCATCTGGACTTTTTCTAGGATAGGTTAAGTATGCGATGTAGATACTTCAGTGTGCGGGTCTGATGAATGTTGCTCCTGTCTCCACACCTTTTGTTCCTCAGCTTCACTGTTCCTCTATTTCTGAGTTCTCGAACCCCAAGCTTTATCTCTTGTTTGTCGGTGCCTTACAGTATTTGACCATCACACACCCAGATCTTTCCTATGCAATCAACTCTGTTAGCCATTTTCTCCAGTCGCCTTGAGAGGATCACTATCAGGCTGTCACACATATTCTTCACTATGTACGCGATACACTCCACTACGGTCTCTCTTTTCGGCCATCTCCCAGTGGTATTTTGCTCTTAGGCTACTGTGATGCTGACTGGGCCCATTGCCTTGAGACTCACCAATCCACTTATGGCTATGCCATTTTTCTCAGGGGTGATATTGTCTCTTGGAGTGCTAAGAAGCAACTGACGGTGTCTCAACCCAGCTGTGAGTCTGAATACTGTGTTATAGCGAACATTGCGGTTGAACTTGCTTGGGTGTGCAATCTTCTTAAGGAACTTGGGGTTCCTCTCTCGTCGTCGCCTCTCCTACTTTGCGACAACAACACTACCATTTTCTTGCTCAACATCCGATTGCACACAAGAGGGCCAAGCATATAGACATCGACTATCAACACTGCCTTTTTCTTATGGTCTAACTTCAGATTCTCGGCATTCTAACGTCGTCATTAAAAAAACCAAAAAAAACCAAAGTCAGACAATTATGACAAAGACGAATAAAAAAATCTTATGAAATCCTTACCATAACCTCTTGATACAAATTTTTATCCCAAGCGTACAACCTCTCCACAGTCGAACCATGAGTACCTACACTACTTCCAATACCAACCTTTTGATATAGGAAAAGCAAGTGTTTACTTATGTGTTTCATTTGTTATATTGCACTTATTAATTGTATTGTGTATGGCTTTTTATTTTCATTTGTTGTTGATTGTTCATTTTGAATTAGGAACTCGATTTATTTACTTATATGTTGCATTTTTTATTATTCAATGTGTATTTGTTAGTTGTATTATTGGTATATACCTCCCTAAACCAAATGAAGTGTAAGCCAAAGGTTAACACCTCGCAACCAACAAACCAGATGAGCGAGACAGAGTACAACTCCCAAACACAAGGAGCACCTCTTCTAGAGAATGAAGGTTGTGAATGCTCATGATCATCATAGCAAGACTGTGATTCAGTAATAATAGGAACAACTTGGACCGTGATCAACCACGATCACACAACTCATTCACTATAATGGATATCAAGAACAGCTGGAAAGGTAATGGCATTTTCTCCAACAAAAACCTTACACCAAAATGAAAGCTGATTTGGGCATCAGAGCTTAGTGTTGGGAACTTCCTGGGACCTTGTTTGCATATACACAAGACGATCAAGCCAACCTGTACTGATTCTAGAGATTACAGAGGTCCGAAAGGAATCCCCCGCATTAGTGGCACCAACTGCAGGGACAATTTTTTTTCTTTCTAGAACTTCATAATATCTGGGAAAGGTTGGGTCTCACAATTAAGAAGTATCACTCACCGTAACTTTGAAAGACAAAGCGGTCCGTAAAAATGCAGTATGGACTTGTAACACAAAAGGAAGGACAATCGCAAATTCAAACGGTATTGACCATGTACAAATTAAGTGTTACCCTAATTCAACCCCCAATGATAAGGTACGCCTCAAAATACTAGACTTTGCGCAATACATGAATTGAATTACTGATGAATAAGTTATAGTACGCTAGTTATATCCCCTACCTCGTAATTTGAAGGAAGTAGTTGTAAAAATAGAGTAGCCATGGAAACTAGGCTCAAACTAAGTTGTTAGCATATAATATTGAACTCAGTACAATAACAAATCCCAAAATATGGGACAAGCCTAATGAGCCAAGAAGAAAATATTTAGTCTTGGGCTTAAAGGATCCAAGACATACACAAAAATCATTAATTATAGTAATAAAACATCCATCCTGGCCAATTAGAGTACATCAAGGAATGTTACATCATACAAAATAGTAAACTATTACAGTAGATAGAATAATCCACTAAATCCAACGTGGCGGACTATCCCACTTTGTTGATGGTACATCGCACGCCACTACCTCATCGAGCAACTACCGAGCATACTACCACAATAATGTCACCTAGGGTGTCCATTCATAAAAATAACACCAAACCTGAAAGTAGGGAAGTATGTTGGTAAAGCACTCTTCACCCCGCTGACAAACTTTACCCGTCCTTGCATAGCTGAACGAAACTCTAAAGCTGATCCAATCATTTGTTTTCATCTATTATGTATCATATTTTTCCCCTAGAGCCAATCCACCACGAGTCTAGGCATATCCTCGTGTAGGTTCCCCTTGGCCCATGCAAAATATTGCCAGATAGATAGAGATTCACCATCATCCCCATCCCCACGTTTGATGATTCCAATGGCCGATCCTAACAAAAATAGGACACAAGACATCAGTAACCAATATATAATTTTTCAAAAATTAATCAAACAAAAATTTAAGCAATACACTTTCAGCCCCCATATTTTCCTTACAAAATCCCACAAGGGATGTAACCCAAGCTTTCGCTGCCGGTAATAGAAATAATTTCCCCAAACAACTCATCCTAGGAAGTTTATCACCAAATGGATGAATTCATCAATTTTAACTCCAAGAACATGCATATTAGGGCCAAGAGAAAGGATAAAACAAGGCTTTGGCTAAATATATAGTAACTCATATCAAAGAACATAGTCAAAGCTT
>JAULKM010129337.1:0-19689 GCA_032355605.1 Rubia tinctorum
GATATGAATATTCAGGTGGGGCGGGTACGGTGGGTATGAGGTGGGTATGGATACCCAGGTGGGTGATGGGGCGGTGGGTGGATTTTGTGTTAAACCCATTGGGGGGGATGAATATTAATATCATATCCACCATGGGTGATGTGATGAGGATGGGTACAAAAATTTTAGGTGGGTATGGGTATGGAGGTACCATAACCCGTACCCAACCCGCCCCCAACCCGCCCCACTGCCATCCCTAGTTGTCACTATTTCCGCCTTCTCAAGGAATTGGAAAAGATGCACAAACTGCCCTTGCTAGACGAGCTTGAGGGGTACGAGATTAACAAGTATGATGACGATAATGTTGAGGAGCTGGAGGGTGTTCCTATTAACAAAGAGACTGAGACCCCACGACAACCCATCCTACCTTCGGAAACGTTTGGCTGTACTAATGTACCAAGTAGGAGTGATGTGGAGATAACTAATAATGTTGCCACCGAGTTAGGTATGGGGAAAGACGGGGAAACTCATAGGTTCAGTTTGTAACTTTTGAATGTTCATCGGTTAGGCAATGTTTTGTAACTTAACAGGAGGTGTTTAATCAAGAATTATTGTTTGTGCTTTACATTTGATGTGGTTTTTATGTTTCGGAATTTATCCTGTGGATTACGTGTTTTACATTATTTAGGGATTTGATTTGTGGGTTTTCTATTCCTCGGGGGTGGTGATGCTTAGAGGCTACTAACTTTTCCCTTATCGGGGTAGTGAAATAAGACAAGGGTTTTATCTTCTTCTTTTTTTCATTCTACATGTTGTAAAGATATTCTACCACATGCTCTGAGTATTATTATTATTATGCCTTTTAATTTGGGGGTTTTGGGTTGAGTGGGTCAACTTTAGAAAAAAATTGAGTCAACTTCATTTCTATTCAATTTGGTCAAATTTCATTTAATTTGACTAGCTATCGTCCAATTTAATCAAGCAATTTTTTTCGAGCTATGGTCAATTTCAATAAATTCAACTCAACGTCAATCAGGTCAATGAACCACCAGACTCATCTAAAAGCAAATCAACTGAATACTAAATAAATTCAATTGTACATGACCTTAATTTGATACGTATCTGGACTTAAATATTTTTAAAAATTAAAAGGAAAATAAATAACCGGATGCGTGGAAAGTAGAGAGTCGTAGTCGAAGGTGGCCATGACTCATGCTGGTATGGAGGGAGTCACGGTACACTTTGTCACCCAACTGCAGGACAGTGGAGCCCGTAGTTAACGGCACAGCGCCGTTATCTACAGTTGAATAATCAATTTGGGGCAACAGCTGGCCTTGCTCAAAAGCAAAAGTAGGTACCCCTGCCCCCACCATTTTTACTGCATGCTTTCGGGACACGTCGTTTCCTTCTTTCAGCTTCTTCAGTCTTCGCACATGTAAACCTGGACCAGTAATAATGCACCCCATTTCAAACTTCATTTTCTCCGCAAGTCAATTGTCTTCGCCTAAAGTCTTTTTTATCCTTGCTCAAAAATGGAAAGAAACAAAAAAAACATCCACTTTATTCACTTTTCCATTCTATGAAAAAAAAATATTGTGCTCCATCCATTCCATTTCTGCACAAGATCAAAATTAGAAGCAAACAGTTAAAGGTAAATTAAGGCCTTGTTCCTTTTGTAATTAGTTGAAACTGATATATACATGGACTAGTCTTGCAACCTTTGCAAGTATGCACGATCTTATAGTACTCCCTCCGTCCCAGTTCAAAATGCACACTTTTTGATCAACTTTCTCATATCATGTTTGACCAACGGTAACTTTATTTATGTATAATAATGGTGTATTAAAATTTGATCTTTAGAAAATAAATCATGCAGGGAATCCAATGATATCTCACATAATGATATTTGTATCTATATACTGGTTAAAATTTATGGTCAAATGTGTCTTGATAAAGTTGACCAAAAAGTATGCAGTTTGAACTGTGATAGAAGGATTACGATTTATTCCGTTTAATACACTATCATGAATACATGGAGATGGTAATCTTTGTTCCAAGCGAAGTTGGAACTTATTTAGGTAAATTACTCCGTTTCATTTCAAACTATAATTTATTTATTTATTTAATTAATCAAAACGTCTTAATTTTGACAATAAAATTAAATTAGTGTACTCCCTCCGTCCCTTTTATTGTGTCTTATATCACTAAAGTTGATATTGTTTGAATTGTAAAAAATTATAAATATATAAATATGAAAATTATTGTGTGACACATTACTACATTCATCTTAACACATATTTTTAAAATATATAACTTTTATAATTTATTGTTATACATAATTTAAAATATTAAAATTATAAAATTATCAATGAATAGTTTTAAAAAAATAATGACACAATTAGAGGGACAGGGGAGTACAAGTATTGTGTGATACCCCTTTAGATTCGCTATAACATTTTTTTTAAAAAAAACTAACTTTTCACTACTTGTAATTATTCTTAATGAAAGCTACTAATTAGGATCAAACAGTTTTCAAAATCAATTGTTTTAAATCAAAGTGTGCAATGTAAATTGAGAGAAAGGATCGAGTATTCAATTTCAATTGCAAAATGTAATTGATATGTGATTGAAAATATTGTCATGTAGATTATTATAATATTTGAAATTAAAAAAGTTAATTACACTCCATAAAATAACCATATTAGAATTCAAACTCAAAACCTTCATTCAACTAAATAATTTTCTCATTTTAAATCTAGATTAGTTGGTTACCATTCTAGATCAATTGGTTACAATGTAGTTTTTTTAGATAAATACATTAATAACCCTAGCTTTAGGTTGAAAGTGCCAATATAACCATGCAATCTCAGAAAGTGCCAATTTAATCTTAACTGATTATTGTATGTGTCAATCTAACCCTAATTTTTGAAAGATTTGTTGAAAGAATGATTTCCCGTAATGATTATTATTGATCATGAAGGGAATAATGAGAGAGTTCAAAACATGAAGGTAGACTAATTCTAATATAACTCTAACTAGTCAACAAGATAAAATCAAATCAAATCATCTAACTGGTTTATTCTGATACCCCCCTCAAGCGAAGCGTCAGATGTTCGCCGACGCACAACTTGGATCTGAAGAACTCGAACAGCGGACGAGATAGCTCATTGGTGAATATGTCTGCTATATGAAGAAAAGTGGGTACGTGCGCATCATCATCCGTTCAAGTTTCCGCCTCCTATTGGAACAAGAGGTTGCTAATGTGAATGACGACTCGTCTTTCCCCGTTGAGTTATATAAGGTTTAGCTTTTTTTAACCAGCTTGAAACGGGAAGTTTGATGGGACGTACCAGCTGGCAGATACATCTTTGGAATCCAGATCTTCTTGGAAACCGACGAACGCTTCCTACCTTCCCTGCTTAACAAATATTCATATCTCGCAACCGGGGAGAAACCCACGACATGCTCAGTCTTCAAACTTGCTTCACAAAGTTCTACGGATCCATCGAGCAAACCCATTGCTGGTGTAGAGCCTTCTGACCATTAAATTATGTTCTCCCCACCGAGATCCACTGAACCGCGGTTCTCATCTTGTCTTAAGCACTGGATGAGCTGCAAAGCCGAGAGTTTATTCGCGAGTGATTTCTTTGCAGTCATTTTGACCGTGCACCGATCAATGCCTAAGACATAAAGGCAATTGCCGAATGGGTATAGGACAATCCGTATATCTCTCAGGAAATCCATGCCGAGAACTAACCCAAAGTCATCCATTTTAACAACATGAAAATCCATTGTTGTCTCTATGGTGTCAAACTTGACCAAGAATCTCCTCGCAACGCCTAGCACTGGTTGGGCTTAACTGTTAACGACCTTCATCCTACCCACAAATTTCTCCTACTTGAGTCCCAATCTTGATTTCTCTGTTATGGAGACATACACATGGCTAGCTCTAGTGTCGACCATCGCTCGGATGGGTTTTCCATTCACACGCAAGTTCATATGCATTAATGCTCCATCTTCCTGTCGCATCGGTTTCACACGAACTATCTCAGGTTTGTCAAGTTTTGGTGCGGCCTCCTCTGCTCTGCTTGATTAAGCAGCAACTCTCATCTTTGCTCACAGTGCAGTAACCACCAAGTCGATCTCAGGCTCTGTTAACGGATTCAATCGGTCTAGCTCTATTGATCCCACCATGGAATTACATTGCAGATATAATGCCCCATGGAGCATGGTACTTCCTCTTTGGGCCTAGGCTCTTCAGCTAACTGCTCCTAAACTACCTCATTCATTGCCTCCCTCATTTGTCTTGAGTCTTCGAGCAACATATCAGTTATTCTCTGCTATGTTGGACAATCAACAAGGGTATAATTCCCTTTATACGCCCTGCACACAAGCTGCGCATTTCCATTTTGCTGTCCTCCCCACCTTGGTTTAGACCCGACTGAAATAGGCGCACTTGCACTGGGGCTTCCCTTATTTCTTCCCGAACCCGAATTAGGCCTGTAACTACCTCAGCCGCTTGGACTAGGTTTAAATTTACTTCTTACCTTGAGAGAACTCTCACCCACACCATTTCCCACCTTGGCAACAGTAGAACTGTCCACCTCTTTATCAACTCTTTGTGATCCTCTGCTCCCATAGTTACCAAGACTTTCGACGAATGCCACAACTGAGTTATACTTTGTGCAACGACCTCTCCTTAGCTCGAGTCTAGCCAACGAATTCAATCTCTGGTTAAAGTTACGGAGTTTGTACTCCTCCAGATGGTCAGTTAAGTCGAGCATGCAAGCCTGGAAACCTGACATGTATTCCCTTATACTGTAGGTTTACGTCAGGTTTCTGAGTCTCAACAACGCCTGTTCCTTCACATTGGTGGGCATGAATTTTTGCTTCACCTTGAGTTTCAACTCTTCCTATGGGTCGATGGCTAAGCGACTTGATTTATCTTCGCGTCTTGGGATCGCCACCACACCATTGCACAACTCCCCAAGTACATTGTGGCAATAGTAAATTTCTTAGCTTACGATTTTTTAGTCGCCTTAAAGTAATGTTCCATCTCGTACAAAAAATTATCAAGCTCTCGTGAATCACGTGCCCCGCTACAGCTTGCATGAGTACATGTACATCTCTGCCAAGCTGCTCGATGATGCCACTCATCTCAACAACGTCTGACTCGCGAGATGCCAAGGCTTTCCTTAGCTCAGCAATCTCCTTATCCTGACGTGCAGCCTTCGCTTTGGCCACCTTCATAGCTTGACTGATATGTTTCCATCTTATCCACATGGTCAGCTAGGCTCCCGGACCCTTGTGCCTCACCAAAAAAAAATCTCTCAATGTTTTCTAACCGATCTGTCTTCTTTGACATGGTGACGACCTCTTTCACTATGCACTCAAGGATTGCTTGAGCTCTGATACCAACTGTCACGGGTCACCCTCTCAAGGAGTTAACTGTGTGGCCTTATCGTGCTAGAGTGTCACGACTACCGCCTAGTTTCCACGTACATCGCACTCAGCTTGGTTGCTCCCTGCACACCAAGCCTTTAGAAGGGTGTGAACGAGTACGCAACGAAAAATGCATGAATTTAAAATGGGAGCAAGGCTTCACAACAAGAAACAAGGAAACAATACAAGGCCCGAAAACTGGGAAGCAAATGCTCATTTTCAATATATTGGAAAGAGGTAATCAGATGTGGGTAGCTCAGTACTCCACATATATGGTGTACGAAAGTAATTACATGTGCTAGGCACAAGAACAAAAGGGAAGAAAACCAAAATAAGGGCACCCGGGCCTGGACCTCCAAGAACTAACTAAGTTAAGCTAATAGCTAACTCTTACAAGCAAAAGAGAAAACTTCTGGGACAAGGAGCTTTGGACATGTCTTCTTGGGCTGTGACTCAACACTTAGGGTGCTGGTCTAGCAAGCGCTGCGCGTATGGGAGTTGGACACGAACGGCTCGAGCATTGTGCACAGCACGTCACGGATGCAAAGGAGGACACCACGAGCTGTGAGCTGTTAGGCGGGCGGCACTGGATGACCCAGGGACGTGTGCATTGCGGTTTAGGGAGACTGGTTCGCATGCACGTATTGAGCGGCACATGACCACAACATGTTTGTTGCGTGCGTGCGGGCATGGAGTTGCGTTGAGGTTGAGTGATAAGACTGAACCTGTAACACACTGGCTGGTGATTTTTTAGGTGTATGTTAAGCTATGTACAATATTCCTACGATCTTGCCTATGTGGGCTATCGTATCCATCCCTCGAAAGGTATCTCGTGATCAATGACTTGTGTTCCTAGGGGATATGCTTGGTTGCTATAAAACTGGGGATAAGGGGATTGGTTCTCGATCTGATGTTTACAAGAGATCTCCACTTGTGCTCGCTAACTAGTTTTTTCTTGGCGTATACAAGGCCGTTGGTTGTCTTCCCGACTCTTTTGCGAGGTTGTGTGATTAATGGTTTTGATTAATGTTTTGTTGGTTTTAGGATAAGAGTGCCACGTGGGTTTGAACCATTTTGAATTCTTAATTTTGAGTCTAATTTGGCATTTCGCTTATCAAGACCGACTTTTTAGCTAGTCGGTTTTTGAAAAATGTGTGAACGCGTTATGAAGAGTTTTTTTTAATTATGTCGAGTTTGGTATGCCTGAGGCTCTATTATGCCTTTATAAAGGGCAAGTATTGAAGCGTTCTAGCGAATTGTTTTGGTAGATAGTGTTTTGGGTAGTTTTTTAGAGAGTGAGCTTAGAGTTTTCAATGGGAGAAAAGGGGATTTCCCTAAGATAATAATGATGGCAATGTTTTCCCTAGTTTTAGTTGGGCACATCATTGATTATATGGTTGTCAAAGTTGATTAAAGGGTTTTCTCCACTTAGTTGGGGTGAAAGCTCGGTCATGTATGTTTAGCATGAGGCCCTTAAAACACACATCAAGTGTCATTTAAAGTTAATTTACCTGGTATGTATGTATTTATGTGTTTTGGCGTATGTGTTTTATGCCTTTTCCTAGGATTGGCAGATGGGATTAGCAAATGTGGGCGCGATGTGGATGATGTTGTTATGATATCACGCCATAAGCCCGTTGGACAAGCATAAGGAAGGAATCACTTAGGATCAGTGGCTTAAGTCTTCTAAAGGTTGTAGCTTGGAGAAGAAGTAGCGTAGTGTAAGCAGTATGCTTTGAACTAATTTGTTGCATGTGTAAAGTGGTGAATTTTTAGGTGTGTGAGCGGAGAAATCTCGTCGTACTCTCTGGAACGCTTTGCCTCTGAGCTGGGAGGAAACGATGGTTGGGATTGTGAAGCAGTGTTGGACTGGATTCACGAGGTCGGTCAATCGTGGACATGGAGGGAAGAAGTACACCAACCATATGCTAATGACATACATTGTTTCGGGGAGGATAGTGCCCCATCATGGGGGGGGGGGGCACTGCTGGGACTAAAAAGGATGCATATGGAGAATTGATAACTATTTATCTCCACTGACATCACCTTACTGTACTATCATAGTAAGCGGTTTATCTACTAGTTAAAGATTTTCTTATGTAATAGGTTTAATGTTTTTTAAGGTTTACGATTTAGAGGTAGTTGGATATATGTTCGTTTGTGAACCTGAATTTTCCGTTTGGGATTGGGGCGTATGAGGGAGAGGGAGAGGGAGAGGGAGGGGGAAGAGGGGTTGATCAGATGTTATGTTTCGTGTTCTATTGTCAAGGTTATTAATCTCGCATTTGTTAGAATTTTAGTTTTGGGTGTTATTGGGTAATTAAGTAGCTGATACAAATATAATGTTGAATCAGATGAGGTTGTTGTTGTGTGTAGTGTGTCCAGGGAGGGGGCGTACCTTAGTCATTCAAAGTTGTTGGTAATGGATTTAGCAACGAACTGGGTGTGGCTTTCCTCCGTTCATCATGTTACGTTGTTTGGTAATGACCTTACTGTGTGGATTTTCAGTTTTCTCTCACTAAGATTTACTAGCTTAGCGTGCTAGGTTATGCCCCTCTTGCTCACGGATAAAGGGCTGCAAATATGTTATCCGTTTGGCTCAAGAGACTGGTGGATGTATGATCCAGTCCTTTCTATGATTCTCCTCAGCTTGGTTGGGGGGGGGAGTTGTCACCTTGTATTGGCCATTGTAATTTTCCTCGTTCTATGCTTGTTTTGTTGGAGTTGTTTTAGTGTGTCTATCGTGGATACTTCCTCATGCTTGTATGTCATTTTCTCCATTAGCCTGGCCTTCGTGTAGTGTTTGAGCTGGACGATAATTCTAGGCCAGGTTCTGGCTTTCTTAAGGATCTGGAAGATCTGGAAGTTTTATTTTGTTTTGCCTGTGCGGACGGAGATTTTGGGATAGCTTCCAACTTTTCACGTGATCTTTCAACACCTAGAAAGAAAAAATCGATCCCCACAGACAATGCCACTCATTCAGGGGACTCCATATAGGGGAAGACAAACCTCGAGGTCAGTAGGAAGGGGGCGCAATCAATTTGGGTACCTACAAAAGAATCCACAAGGAGGTCCCTGACGAGAAGCTCTAATGAGACATAAGATGCATGTTTTCTTATGGCATTTAACACCTCTTCTATAATGCTTTTGTTGGTGTATATATAGGATTGTGGATGTTTTGCATTATAGGAAGTTTAAACCATCTTGTTTGGTTTTCTATGTTAACTTTCTCATGTTGTGGAATATTTGTAGTCTAATGATATTTTACCTCTGTGAGTGTCAAGATGCCTATTTGTAGCCTGAAGGTGTTTCCTTGAACAGAGGAATGGAGCCTTTGATCTTGGCGTTGATGGAGTAGAAGATCCATCCTCTTCAAAACTAGCAGGAGAAGACAAGTCTGTAAAAAAGCCACCAAGGAAGGGAAATAAGCAGGAAAAAAATAGAATTTGATTGTTTGGAATGTATACTGATTGAGAATGATATTTTTAAAATATTTGGTTTATTTGTTAGTGTCGAGGCACTAGATTTGTTGACCTGAATTTTTTTCCAGTTTTTATGTTAGAGATTTGTTAGGGCTTTGGAACTCTTTTGAGATGAATAATGTTCAATGGTTTGATTATGATGATTAACATTTTCACATGCTGACGTAAAAGTTTTTGTAATTTTCCATGTTGTTGAATGTGATTATTTTTGAAGTTGATGGGATGTTTCATTCTCTATGTGTGTTTTATCCTTTCAATGTTTGTTCATATGTTAATTATTTTATAAGATTTTTTTATAAAAAAATTAAAATTAATGGTTGCCACTTTTATATGCTAATTATATTTTTTTGTTGAACTATCAATTTTTGATGTTTTATGTTTTGAATAAAAAAGTTTTTGAAATTACTTGGTCATCCGTAACGTACACAAAGACATACGAATCAACTTATATATGTAAATCATCATGTAAAAGTAATAATAGCATCAGTGGGTATAAGTAGAACATCAAGGAAGTCAATGCAACAACAGTGGATTGTATAAGTTCATTTGAGCATATGAATATCATGTTAAAATTCACATCCTCATCAGTTTGTATTTGTAAAACATCAAACGGAAAAAATTGAATTATCAAAGCGTAACAGTGTAACATCACAGGATGACATTAAATAACAATCTTATACCAACAAGCACCACAAGAAATAACACCTATTAATTAGCCCTTTTTGCCTTAGTTTTTTGCCTTAGGTCAAATAACCAAAGTAAAAAAGTTCTTTTACCTCGTTTTTCCCGAAGTAAAAGACATTATTTACCTCAGTTATGTTTTAACCGAAGTAAAATGAAGTAAATGTTCATACCGAATAGCGTGTGATGCCGCATATATTATTTTATGAGAACACTAACTTCACATAATATGTCGTTTATACCATGTAATGTGATTGACGATCGACGTCGATGGTAGCTTACACTCTAGAGGTTAAAGTTGTTTTTTAAAAATGAATTTGGTCAGCAAAAGTTTTTTTCAATTGTTTTCTAGATCATTCTAGAAAATGGCATTAAAAGTTAGAGTTGAAAATGGTTTTTAAAATAATGGACAGATCAAATCTCACATACAATCAATTATTATTCAAATAAGGTACTTTAATTATTAGATAAACAGTAGTCATAAACATATCTTTCAAATAGTAGATAAATTTGAATAAAAATTGTCTTGGTTCCAACCATTCATAAATTTCAATAAACTTAATCGGCTCGGATTATGATTACCTTGAAGACAATCGGCCACTAGCTTCTATGACCTTGAAGAACAAGGCATCCCTAGTACATAGGCGGTTGCCAACAAGGAACTCGGAAAAATCCTTTAGAGACAGGGCCTTGATCTTCCTACCCCCTAGTAGTTCATGTGCCACTCTCTCCTGTAGCACCTCAGCACTTCCGGGGTCTTCTCATTTGGTAGGAGCGGTGCAATGTCACTCGGGATATACTGAATGACAAACAAAAAAACATTTATTATATATATATATGAAATTAAATTAAATTAAATTAATATTAATTTAAATTCAAATAATTACATGAATTTAATTACCAAAGTGGGGTTTGTCCCGATATTTTGTTGTTTTAGAGTGCAGCTGAATCGGGGGCTATTGGAAGCCATTTTACGGTGTTCAAGATCGAACACAACAGGCTTTGGGGTGTTCCGTTGTGAGAAGAACTGTATAAAAATAAAAAAATATTAATTTTTATCAACTGTGAATATATAAGTAAACATATATATATATATATGAATAAATCGTTTTTTGGTCCCCAATATATATCGCAATACCATCTTTTGGTCCCCAGTGCCAATACCGCTTATATTCAGCAACCAACAAATAAAAAATAATTTTTTTCGGTCCCCAAAGGTGGTTTTTAGATAAACCATAATTATTTCTCGATATAGCCAGGGGTATTTTGATAATTTTACAAATTTAAAAAATTTCAATTATTTTCCTATAAAAACATTTTTCGTAATTATTTTCCCGGCGGCGTATCCCTTTGGCAGTTTAATTATTTTCCTGACAGTGGACGTCGTGTAAAAGCATACCGCAAGGAACGATCGATGACAAGACGACACTCGAATTGATGGAAAAGGTTTTGAGGCGTTTTAGTTTGCCGAGTGGATTGTAATTCCACCGGAGCTAGGGTTCCGAGTAATGTTGAGAAATTCAAAGGTAGCCGGTGGTCGAAATAGCGTCGGAAACACCTTCCAGTGAGGGGAATTTGCCAGAAGTTTGGCCACGAGAGTACTTGAGGAGTGGTACCAGAGGACATCCGTGATGTCATCGAATGAGTGTTGTACGCACATATTGAAGGCTGCTCACCACTAAATTCATCCACGCCTCCAGGGATGCGCTACCCTAGCCCCATTTTCGCTCGAGCCCCGCCACCAATCTATGCAAATATGCATCGATCGGCTCAAAGAGGCAGAGTTGCATTTGGAATGTGAAAGAAAGAAGAATGGTTGAAGGAGGGAAGAAGATGGGTAATGGTTTAGGGTTAGGGGGTATAATAGCAAATTCTCTTATTTTATTTTATTTTTGGAAGGTTAAAATAGTCTTTTCAATCAAATCCGGCATCAATCTGTCGAAAAATGTTATATTTGCACATACACTAGTTATTTAGGGTTATTTTTGCACTTTCAATTATCATAGGGTTATATGTGCAGTTTCGTGAATTATGTAGGGCTATATATGCACTACACTCAAATTTAAAAAATGAAGGAGTTGGAAGAGTTGAAAAATCTTACCTTTGACAATTAAAGAGATGAGGGGGTTGTTGACAATTGGAATTTAAGAGAAAGCTGAAAATAAATGTTTGAAATGATTCTAAGGCGGACTCCATAAATAGACATTTTGGAACGACATCGTTTTGAACCCTTGTGGATTCTGCCTTGATATGTGTGACGTTGCACGCCCATCGGCTTAGCCGAAAAATGACCGAACAGTGACCGACGTTGACCAACCTGAATGTGGACTTAACGGTTTCAGCTCACTAACATAACAAATGAGCTTGCATTTGATCAAAATGAATAAAAGTCACTTTCATAACAATTATTAGTACGTTAGAAACAAAATTTTAAATTTAAAAAGTTCAAGGACTGTATTAACATCACGTTCGATCGAAATCGATTTTGGCAGAACCGGTAAACTTTTTTCTTTTGCGCTTAGGTCCCTCCAAAATAGTGGGAGAAGTCAATCACCCAATGTTTTGGCTTATTTCAACAACATTTTGTTTTTTCGGTTAATGCAACATGATAATAAAATATTGCAACTAGACAATTAGATGATGTTTTGAATAGGAAGATTGTTGTAATTAGTTTAAAATCTTGAACAGTAAAACCCTCCGAATTTAATATGAAAGGGAAACAATCCACTCATTTATTTTCTTAGTCCCACTTCTACTGTAAAATGATAGAAACTACCTTGAGGTATTAATTGTTGTTTCTTGTTTTGTACGATTGTCCTCCTCTGAGATAAAATGTAGGTAAATAGTTTGAATTTGTTTAAAAAGTGTGGTAAAAAAATATTTGCTTGTTTGAAATAATTAGAACAATTTTTTTTCAATACACACAAGTCTATTTTAGTTTTGTGTATGATCGTAATTTTAAAGCTTAGTTTTGAATGGTAGGGTTAAAAGTTGAGACAACCGATAGATATGTAAATAAAATAATTATCAGTTCATAAAATCTCAGTACCTTAGATGAAAATTTATATAACATTAAAATAACATTCAACAAACATCATTTGTAAAAAAAGTTCCAAATTCAAATAAATTTATTTTTGTTCCAGTCAAGCGATGAAGCCGTATAACTAAATTGATAACCTTGAACACTATCAGCTCTGAACCATCTAACACCTCACGAATAGATAGGGTTACATCATTTACGTAGGGTTTTCTTTTAAGCCCACGAATAGTCAACCCTATCACACGAGTAATGGTTCAAACATTACCCATCGCACTGGTTAAGATTTTTCAATGCCAGAAATAGCTGATCTCATTCGAGGCTAAATATACCAGATCAAACAGTTACATATGGTTCCCATTATTGAACCCACATATGGTCAACCTTATTACACAAGTGAGGGTTTGACAATTACCATTTCGACGGTTAAGATTTTTGAAGTCCAATCATAGCCTGTGTCATTCAATGCTAAAAGATATCAGTTACAACATCTACAGAGGGTTTACATTATAAACCTATAGATTGTCAACCTTATTATATACGAGTAAGGGTTTTTGAATTCCAGACGTAGCCATAGATGATTTTTCAGTTATTCCAATACTTTTATTATTTCTTGTACTACGAAAAAATATTTCCATATTAATTCATTCGGGCATTAATTATTTTCGGCTCGCATTTATTGCTTATGGGCTTATTGGCCTACAAACCATATTGCGATGTTGCTACAATGTCAGACCATTGTCAGTATAAATGATATATAGGTGCAACATTAGATAATGTGGTTTCAGTCCACCATTGACCAAGCCCAAATTGTTTTTACAATTGGGCATGTTTTTCAATTCAGCCCAGTTTTCATAACCTGCGAGATCACTTATTTATCAGTCGTCCTTTAGCTTCGTTGATTATGTTTGCGACATCGGCATGTGTCAATTCGAGCCACTCAGGTCCAGTCCAGGCCCGGATATAATATTTGTGGGCCCAAGTAATGAATGTGGCCCAAAATTATAAATAGCGACGTCGCATTCCTTAATTGTTCATGTCGTCCTATGCGATAGGTAGTGCAACATCGCACGTAAGTTTTAAATGACATTGTTCGCTGCCGAGTATATAACCAGCCTGTCCCACAACCCACTTGCATTCCCAACCATGACGTCGCACCAAAAGCTTCTCATCTGGAAAAATTTGTTGGAAAACAATCAAATCCCAACCCAAAACCAGCATCAGATATTTATATAACCCCAAAACCGACGTTCAATTCCGGTTCAACATTGTCCATTACCGATTTTTGTTAAAACGGGAAGAGGAGAAAACCCTAGATAAGGTAAGCATTTTGAACAAATAGAATGTTTTTTTTTTTGCTTTAAGGGGCTTCTTTTGTTGCTAACATGATGATTTTATTAGAATGACAATGAATGGGGTGTTTCATTTTCTTGTGTGATTAGGTTTTATGTTTATGTAGTTTCTTTTGGGTTTTCATTAAAAATTTAGGGTTGTGGCCAATGTTAGGGGTTTGTTATGGCCAATACTTGTTACCCCATATTAGTATTGTTCCTATTCATGTTGTTGTGTTGATTGTCGTGTATGAGTCACACACTATTTCGGTTTAGTCAACTGGTCATGCAACGTAGCTCATTCATACACTTGAATGTACGAGTTTGTACAGGGCACATCGGTCTAGCCGACATGTCTGGGACAAGCATACAAAATCAGTCAAAACTCATAACCTTCATCATATTCTGGACTCTTGCGCTAAGTGTTCTCTATTCCCGTGTTTGTGAGATGGCTCCAGTTAAGCAAACAACAAAGAGGGCTAGGGGTAACACCACGGGAGTAGTTCCCTCGCGCAGCAAATGACAAAGATCAAGGACGCCCCTCCATTCCCAACATGAAATGAGAGACGCTTCATCAATGAGGAGGTTGCAAAGAATTTTGAAATTATCCGGGCCGGAGGATAAATGAGGTCAGGGCGATGATGGTCGGGGACGTGGAGCGGCTCCACTAGGATGTTTTCATCAAACCCTTCAAACCATTAGGAATAGAGGGTTTGATTTGACTCGACATTCCCATATATGACACGGAGGTGAAGGAATTCTATGCCAATTTCATTCGGCTCAGCTTGAACAACTACCAAATAAGAGTGAACGGGTGGATGTGGTTCTAACGGGGGAGTTGATCAACGAGGCCATTGGGTGCACAATTGGTAGAGAGGATCAGTCGGTTGTTGAGCCACTACAACTGTACTTTCAGCACACAAGGCCTCTAAGGGCTGACAAGGAGGATCCATCTGGAACCTTTAATCCTAACCACATAGTTGAGAAATACTTCGATATTGAGGTAGGCAACGACCTCATCAAGCCGAGGGACATCAAGGTTGGTGTCCTGGACCTGGAGGAGAGGATGATGTATAGTATCATTTTACAAATACTAATCCTGGCTAGATATCCATCGAAGTGAACAATTAATGGGGCGGTCTAGTACTACCACATTGGGGTGAAGAAAGTAGTCAACACTGGGTAAATCATCATCCAGGAGTTTCACACGGTGACCCTCGCCCCCAAGAGTCGGACCCTTCCCTATGGTAACAACATCACTGCCCTTCTGGAGAAGGAGAACATTCCCATTCGATCTAAGGTGAAGATTCAGCCAAAGTACTACAATGGGAACTACTTTGGCCAGAAGCACTGGTATTGGGAGATGAGGACGTGTATTGATCGCAACATCCTAAGGGACAATCTTTATGTGCCTGTCACGCTCGGGCCCGAGGCTACTCCATCGACCTCCACTGTAGGACATCCTTCCCCCGCCACTTCTGTCCCACGATCGAGTATGAAAGTTATTATGATTTTTTGTAATCTCAAATGTTTTACATTTAAATTTCATAATTTAGAATTAATTTAACCTATATTTTCCCACGGGGCTGAAACGCAGCACCCGGGGTATGCTCTTGAAGGACATGTCTTAGACTAAGTCCATGTCACAGCACATGAAACACATGGTGCACCAATGATGGCTGAAATGGCGAAGCTAAAGGCTATATTTGCCAATGTGATCAATAAACCTCATGTGGACCCCCAGATGTCTACACATGAGCATCAACCACATCCATCCGAGGGGGAAAGGGTTAAGGATGAAAAAGATGGGCTGAAAACAATATATGATGAATCAAAGTCGAGCAACGGTAATTTTAGGTCTTCCAGCAAAGAATCTGAGGCTAAATCACAAGACTATGACAGTAGTTTGTCATGAGAACATCTCTTGCCAACCGAGCCACCCTAGTGATTTCCATGCGATTTATTGATATTTTCATGTTAGGATTGTATTGAGATGTTATGTATTTTGTTAAATTTTCAATTTTTTGGGATGTTTTGTGGATTGTTTGGTAGGATTTTGTGTTTTGGATTACATGGATTTTGTTTTATCAATTTGAGTTGAAAAATCTGTGTTTGGCCATTGTGAACTTGAATTAAGACCTTTAGATGGTACATTCCAAGTTCTGGCTGAATTGGATAAGCAATGATGATTTCTTAGGTATGTTAGAGTACTGCGACGTTGCATTTCATCGGCACATGTAATTTTGGTTAGTCCGACAGATTACCAACTAATCAGCGACATCGCATGAATTAATTGATTTAAGCATTGGTTTCGACCGAGGGTCCAATGCGACATCGCAAACTTGAATTTTCTCTTATCGAATTCTTGACCAATTGTATATGCAATGTCGTCAACTCTGTTTTACATGTATTCTATTCATTTTCTGAGGCCTCGAGTGGTATGTACGATGTTTTTGCCGTCGTGTCGTACAAACCAAGTTGTCAAATGAGACGATGTGCGATATCGATTTATATGTTTCCCTCCCCAATCATTACTTAATTTTCAAGTTAAAATGGAAAGACAATTGATTTACGAATTACATTAAAACACAAACCATCCCATAATCATTCAACCAGATAAGTTAAAATGATGTCTACACCCAGTCTATGTCTTCTTCTTTCTTTTCTTCGATTTGGGGTGCCTCTCAATCCACACGCTTTCTTCGTGGTCTCTCCTCAACGTTAGACGCACCCCAAATATCTCATCTTGGGCAATATTACTAGCGTTGGGTAGAGTGTGCTGAATAATGTCAAAAAGTGAAGATGGACTAAACTCTCCCACAAATTGACTTTTCTCGTGAATGACCATTGATTTTCTAGAATCACAAGGATTATCTACATAAAACACCTGTGTGGTCTGTGAAGCAAGGATGTAAGGATCGTCAGTAGAACGTGTCCTGCTCAAATCGACGATTGTAAAACCAAACTCGTCCATTGATACACCGGCATTGTTATCAACCCATTTCCATTTGAAAAGTGGGACCTTAAAATTTGTGTAGCCGAGTTCCCATATTTCCTCAATCACGCCATAGTAATACATGTTACCATAGAAGGGATTTTTATCCTTCGCGCTTCTCACATACAATGCCTCCGCAACCAGTCTAACGCTACTATTTTGGGTAGTGGTGTGTATGTCTCATTCACAGGTTAAGAAGGTAAAACCATTCATGTCGTAACCCGTGAAGGAAATAGCAGTTGTAGAAAGCATGAAGGCTAACCAATTCAAGGTCTCGTCGTGACTGTCTCCGACTACAGTTGAGCATAACCAATTGATGAAAGTGTGATTGTGTTCTGCAAGTACTTGCTTCTCCGACCAACCAGGGTGCTGCTCTTAAATAGTGGCCATGTGCATATCCATGAACGGGAAAACCACATATGAATTTCGAAAAACATATAAGTGTGATTTCATCAACTCGTCAGGGGATAATACCCTACTTGTTCCTTTTTGCAAACCTTTTCCCCCCACTCTGTCCGCATGATGCGATTTTGGTAGCTCAACTGACTCTTGATTTTTCAAGAATTATGTGCAGTATTATGTTTCCTCTTTAGTCACATACCTCTACACAGTACTAGTATCCGGGTGATATTAATTTTTCAAATAACTTTTTAATATCTTCATATAACTCTCAAATGGATACATCCATCAAAGATAATTAGGATCAAATATTAATATTTCCCATACAATGTGAACCAACAAGTGCACATTATGTCAAAGAATAAAGAAGGGAAATACATCTCCAACTCGCACAACACGACAACTATTTCCTCCTATAGTTCCTCCAATTCCCGATGCCTAATCTCTTTACAAAAATTGCCTTGAAGAAGTGACACAACCGGGTGATGAAATTTCTAATATGAGTTGGCAAGATGGATCTGATCAAAACTAGAAGAAATGGTCGAATCAAACAATGTAAATCGTGTGATTTCATACTCCCAAATCGCAATCCCTCATCGAACACGAGATTGCTAACTCGAGAAGAGTAGCCCTTATGGACATCAATACCTTTTGGGATAGAACATATCAAGTCTTTCTCAAGTTTTAAAAGTGTGTAACAAGAAATGGGTAGGTACGTCTTCTATCCCCTCAGCTCGAGGGCCAAATCAGGTCTAATTCTCATTTCAACCATACCTCTCCTTGAATTCACTCCATTCTTTGTATTACCCGAGATATTCATCAAAGTACCAACCAAACTATCACATACATTCTTTTCAATATGCATCACGTCCAAATAGTGTCGGATGTCAAGGATCTCCTAATACGATAGTTCAAAAAATGGAACGCTTCTTCCAACTACCGGCAACCTTAGGTTTCCTCTCCTTCTTGCCAAAGTTATTTCAAAAATCACGGAACATGTACGAGATTGATGCACCTATTAATAAGGGAGGAAGAGGCACCAACTCTACCATGCCATTAGATGCAGCATACTAATTCCTTCACCATGAGTTATCAGAAGCCATCTCCAGTGCCCAAGATACATTGTCTTACTTTCATGCCACAACTGACAGTAATCTGTTCCTTCCAAATAAATGGGGGCATTCCTCGTTATCATTAATTGAATATCCAGACCAGTTCCCATATGCAGGATAGTCGTTAGCGGTGCAGAACAACATGGCTCTAAAATCAAACGACTCATTTTCAAACCTGTCATACATCCTCATTCCAGGATCCCACAGCTTTTCAAGGTCATCCACCAAAAAGGCCAGGTATACATTGATATCGTTGGCAAGTTGCCTAAGACCGGAGATCAGTAAAGATAACATAATGTACTTCTGGTGTGTCCATTTTATACAGTTATTTGGGACTTTTTGGATTCACTTTTGTATACTCTTGTACTCTAGATGTGGCATTTTTCCTTGAAATTCTCTAAGATGAGTTAAGAGCGATTTTACGCTTTTATTACTCTTCTAGGGGGGTATTGTGTGACAAGGTAAACATTGGAAGACTTTGAAGACGACGACTATCTTTGAAAATTTAAAGATCATGAAGACTACATTTTGAAGACATTGAAAACCAGAGGAAGGGAAGAGAAGACAACTACAATTAGACCAAGAAAGAAGACAACATTTGAGAGCAGAGTACTCTGACAGTCCCGAGTCGCGATGAATATATCACGATCGCGATGGTACTCTGCCCATCGCGATCGGGAGTCACGACAAATGTGTCGGGAGTCACGACAAATGTGTCGGGAGTCACGACAAATGTGTCGTGAGTCGCGACGGTCCGCGGCTTAGACTTACTTTTTGGACTTTTTGTACCATAAATACTCACTACTTTTTTCTTTCTTCCTCAGCTTTTTTCTCCCGATTCCACAACAGAAAACCCTAGTTTTCCATCTTATATTTATCTGGAATTCATGTCTGATTTGCTTTTGTTAATTAATATGAACTCTAGTAGCTAAACATAACCTTGGGAGCAATTGATTAAGGGTTCCAATCTCATTTCTTGAGATCTATATGTAAGCTATTTAGTGCTTTGCTATTGTGTATTTATTGTGCTTGAATTAGGCTGTTGACTCCATTAATGATATCGGAAGTTTGAGTATATGAAAAAGTTTGAGTATATGAAAAAGTTTGAGTATATGAAGTGCTTGTATGATTATGTGTTAGGATTTGGAGAAATGAGCTAATTCTCCCTTCTTTTGATATGAAATCCAAGAGCATGATTTAGAGCTTCTAATGTTGTTGATGATTTGATGAA
>JAULKM010129348.1:0-19688 GCA_032355605.1 Rubia tinctorum
TCAGTAACATTTCTTGATTATTTGCAGCTGTTCCCTCTTCACAAATAAATAATTATTAGTTCATCATTTCATGTTGCCAGAAGTACGCATTTAAGTAATTTCAACCTTGTTGATCATATATGCATTGTTAACTATTTTAAGTTGTGCCTTTTCTGCCTCACTTCTGCTAAGACTTTGATGCGACCAATTTTTTACTTCACCTTTTGTTTTACCTTGAAGAATGACCGGACTACAAGTTCTTGATCAAGAACTTGATATAATCGCCATGTGGCAGTTAAAAACTGAGAGAGAAACTGAGAAACTCATTTTATTGATCAGGGAAAATCTCTAAATCTTGAAAGCAACAATCCCTCAATGAACAGTGACTTTTTGGTCTGACTGAAATTATTTACTTTTCCATTTTTCTTTTCCTTCTATTCCACTACCTCTCGCACGTGACTTCTTGCATGTTGTTCCTATGCTTTCTTCCTTATGCGTGGCCTTCTTTTCCTTCTCCTTTGCTGAGTGAAGACATGTCTTGTTTCACTTCCTCTTCTCTCTATATAAACGATAATGCTCATCACATTTGCAAGCAAGCAGGTTCCTCACTCAAAGGTAGTCATAGCTTCTGTTTTTTTTCCCTTTCTTTTCCGTATCGATTGATACGATTCTCACAGATATGAGCTTTTCTGATTATATTTTACTCATGATCGATCCCTCACTGGGTTTAATTACTTTCTCTTACTGGGCACAATGGCCTTTTGTCTGTACATAATTTATGTGTTCCATTGTCGTACGTAAGATGTTTTTTTTTGTCCAAGTCTCTAATTTTACTTTTAGGTGTTTTCTTTAATTTCAGGTTCATCGTGAACGTGCATGTTAGACAAACATAGTGAGTTCTGTTTTACACTTTTTTTTTCCAATTTCAATCTCCATATTCGTGTGTTTTAAGTTGGATCGGTTTTTTTTTTTGGTTTCCTTTGACTTATTTTTTATCTACATAATCGCATCTGATCCCAGACCTTTGTGCACGTCTTCTCTTTGTTTTGGTTTCAGTTCTTTTTTGCATTTGCTTTGTTAGTTCTAATTCAGCACTCTTTGCATGTGTTTTTTTCTTTCTATTCTAAATTGTTCAATGTTTTGTCTACATTTTGAATTCCTTGTTGCATCTTCATTCAGTTTTGTTATCTTTTTCATTTACTTGAAGATTCAAGTTTTGTTGTATCCATGGATGGTGACTACTTCTTTGCATGCATAGATAGAGGTCTGACTTTCCTGGTTATTATTCATGAGAACTCTAGGTTCAGAGGTGCTGGTACATTGCAGTTGAAATTTACTTCTTATATTGTCATTTCCTTCAAGTGTTTTAATCCACATACGGCCATTAGTATTGATGTGGCAATTGTGGCTCAGCACTCAAACAGAGTCCTAATATTTTGACGGTTAACCAACATGCACGACATTATACTCTCTCCGTTTCATTGGATGTGACACACTTTCATTTTTTGGTTGTTTTTCTGGATTTGGTACACACTCATTTTTTGGTTGTTTTTCTGGATTTGGCACACTTTCTTTTTATGGCAAGATTATTTCAAAATCATCCACTCATTCTACTTTTCCCTTTCTAAATTTAATTTCATTCACTCATTTCATTCACCTAAGGTTATGGTGTCACGTCCAACAAAACGGAGATAGTATGAAGAGTGATTCTGAATTGATTAATAAGCCTAGAAGGATGGGCCTGATAAACAGGATTGATGCTTCTTTTTTCATTGTCTTTTTTGACAACTTAGGTTTTCATGCTTGGCTTGGGTTACAGTTTCAGGAGGAAATATATTAGAACCGCTGAACTTTTCTAATGTTATTAGATTATGTTCTGATTTTGTGGGTGTTCGATTGACTTGGATGGAAGCCTACAGCCGAAGTCTTATTGCACATGATTAGACCTTAGAATGAACTAATTGGTTTTAAGCATGGACTTATAATGTGCAAACCCAAAAAATAAACTGAAGTTGGAGATTTTGTCTTGCGTTCGATATTAGGATGGGTTATTAAATATAGCAAATGTTGGCCGGCCTGGGGCAATTGCCATTGACTTTCTGGTCTTCAATCTTTACACCTGTAGTTTTGCATCCGATGTTTTTTCTGGTGTTTTTTATACAAGATTTTGCTTCTAGATCTCACTGGACAATTTACCAGTTTTGATGAGCCTTGAATTTTCATCCACACTTAAGTTCCCTTCCATTCTCTTATTCTGCTACTCATGATTTTTACACCTTCGCATCACTGTTCGTCCTCCTTCCGGTTGTACCCGAACTTGCTGTATTCTCCTGCTTTGCACGGTTTTAATTTGATGTATTTAAATGGTCTGCTGTGTTACTGGGGTTTCGAGAAGCTGAATGGTGTGAAATCCTGAGTGACTTGGGATGCGTCTTTAAATTCAGGTGCTCTGCCTTCTAACTTTAGAAAATCTGAATGACTGGTGTAAGAACCCATAGAAAGTTTTTAGTTTCAACTTTTAAGCAAGCCGAAGCTTTAGAAACTTTGATATCTTCTGCACATAATTTCTGTTTAATGAACGTTGTCTATACCAGTTGGCATTCTCATGTTGCTTCATTTTAAGTCTTGATTAAAATTCATTCATCACTCAGCGCTGTAAATTGTCTGCTCTAACCTGAAAGGCTTTCATTTGAAAATAAAATAAGCAATTTCTTGCTGTGCCAGTTTAGTTTAAGCAACTTAATGGAGTCCAATTCCTGAAAGAAAGATGTGTATAATTGAACCTCTATTTTGGTGGTCTAAACTTTTGCTTTCGGGTTTTGAACAATCAATCTTGCATGAAGTCTGAGTCTTAGGTCAGATATATGCTTCCCTCATAGTGTTGACATGTACGTTCTATGTTTATGCTTCTGAATTTCATGCAATTGGTGAGTTTTTTTTGAGGCATTTTTTTCTTCAGGAAGTACTGGCCCAACTGTTGAAGAGCGGCGTGTTTCGATGCTGTTTGAAATGTGTTAAAGTGTTTGTTTATTAATCTCTAATTATTATAGGTTAAAGAGATGGGCTTGTATTTGACTACCAAAGACGATGTCATTTGGTTGAGAGGTACTTTGTAATGTATTTTTCGTTGTTCTTTCTTCTGTTTTGTTTTCTTTGTGCTGGCATTGCCTTCTTATCTGTGTGCCATGTGGGTTTCTTACAGGAACTAGCAAGCTGTTGTGTTTTTTAATTGTGTGACTAAATCTTTGCATGTTATCCTTTCTTGTGCTCCAACAATGTTCATTGCAATCAGTTGCCATTGCTTCTTTCTCATGTATTGCTTTCTTAAATGTTATTATGATCATGTTTGTGGGTGGTTTGCTGCAAGTATAATGCACAAGTAAAGGCTGTCATTGGCAGACCGATCACTTGAAATGGGCAAGGGTTCGAGGAGTGGTGCGTTCAAGGAACGTCGTGTGGATGATCTGCGGGGAATGTTTTCTGACTTGCAGTCTTCTAAGAAAGATAGCCGCATCAGTGATGTTTCGGTACTTGAAGAGAAAGTACATCAGATGCTCAGTGAGTGGAAAGCTGAGCGCAACGAACCCGCTTCTTCATTACAGGAATGGAATATTATATGTATTAGATGCGCTATGAGCACTCAGCGTACGTGACACCATTTCACTTTTTTTGTCCAGCCACTTCATCATCTCCATCTTGCAGAGTTGTGTGCTTTCCTCGTTGCATCATTATGCTCTTCCGAATACATGGGTAACCAGGAACCATCCGCCTTAATCCTTTTCAATGGTTAAATCAATTCATATACTGATTTGCTTTTCTTCCTTCAAAATTATTTCATGGTTGATGCAATATTTCTGCATCCTTGCTGATGAAGATGTTCGATTTTTCTGTGATAAAATTGCTGATTTTTTTGCAAGAAAAAGAATCCCTACTTCAGGTTCACAATGCCAGTCCCTTTAGCTCCATAACCTACTACTCATCCTGCTCCATTTACACAACCTGCAATGGTTCAGCAGTAGTTTTAATCTCTCCACCTTTGCTCATAAACACCAGCAGGCGTTTCAGCAGCAACACTCTCCCCACGCGTCAAGGTTCTCTCCCTCTCGCTTCGTAGTAGAAATGTTAAATCTTAGTATTTCCTTCTTTTTTTGAAGTGTTGTTTTGGAGCTGGATATGTCATGCTCCGAATGTCTTTTGTTTTTGATGGTCTGATTAGTTAAAAGCTTGGGTTGCAGCATGCAGCAACAGCTCCCACCTGAGAGGGAAGAGTTTCGAGGTTTTCGCTGTTGTCGATTATCAGCGTCTTCAGTTGTGGGAAATGCTGTGGTGAAGCCACGTTCCAGGACGTCAAATCCGTGTGTCCGATGTGCAGGTGCTTGAGGCTGGGAAATTCCCCGTCCCTGGTATTCCACACCGACCCCTGGAGTGCATATTCTTACAGGTTGAGGACCGCGGGATCTCCAGCTTTCCCAGTTTCGACATCTCTACCCATGACAACCTCGTATCGATCAGAGTGATCTTTGTTAACTTCTGAGGGAGGCCGGTGAACGGACAGCTCGGATCATTGTGGAGCTTATTAGCTGACCTTTTCTGCTGACTCTTTCCTTGTAGTTATCCCCACAAAATATTCTCTCCTTTATTGTAGGAAATCTTATCTGTATAGTTACAACTAGAGGTGTCAATTGAGCGAGATTGGGAAGAAATGAGATGAGAAACTAATAAATGGGTAGTTAATGAGATCGGGTATTAAATACCCATTAGCTTTTGGGATTGGACGAGATTAGAATGATTATCTTAATGAGAAATTATGATCACAGTGAGTCCCAAATTATGTTAACTTAATGGGAACCAACAAATACCCAAAATTACCCAATCAAATGCATATGTAATATTTAACATAAAAAGTCACCATAATTCACAAATTATACATCTTTAACGCATGTATAAATTAGTAGCCTAATAGTTTGGTGTTATTAGACAGACCGTCACTCATTCACATGCTTAAATTATATTATAATCTGCCGCCGAATAGGTACAATTCATGACCTTTCATTTTAATTCTACATACTTAGGACCATAAATGAGTCGAGCTGAACTCGAACAACCACTAATTCGAATTCAATTCGTTTAAAATATCTCGAATTCCAACTCAACTCAAAATCGTGCGAACCTGTAGTATATTGGCTCAAGGTCGAGTTCGAATGAAATTAGTTGGACTAGAGTTCGATTTTGAGTAAAATTAGTTTGACTCGAGTTCGATTTTGAAGCAAACTGTTTGCGAACAGCTCGGTAAAATCTCGACTTGAATTCCAATTTGATTGAGCTCGTACATTTTCGGGATTGAGCTCATACACTATTCGGGATCGAGCTCGTACAGTATTAGGGATTGAGCTCGTACACTATTTGGGATTGAGCTTGTACGGTATTCGGGATTGAGCTCGTACAGTATTCGGGATCGAGCTCGTACACTATTCAGGATCAAGCTCGTACACTATTCGAGATCAAGCTCGTACAGTATTCGGGATCGAACTCGTACAACATTCGGGATCGAGCTCGTACAGTATTCGGGATAGAGCTTGTATAGTATTCGAGATCGAGCTCGTACAGTATTCAATTCAAGCTCAAACCCAACTAATATTGTTCGTTAATCTCGTCGAATTGACAGAGCCAACATATTATATATGTTTCATTTTTATCAACTATAATATAATGTAAATAATATAATAAATTTATTCATTGCTCGTTTTCGAGCTCAAACTAAATTAATTTTACTCGAGGTCTAGGTGAATCATGATTTTACAGGTTCAATCAAATCGAACCGATTTCAAAATATTTTAAACAATTTGAACTCGAACAACTCATTTACAGTCGTAGTAGGAATTTGATCCTACAATGGTTAGTATAGCTAAATAGATACGTTGGCCATGTTCTTTATTCATTATCTAAACTGATTTGATTTGATTTGAACTGAATTTATTTGAATTGAACTAGAAATAAATGTGTTGAAAATTAAAAATGTATGACAAAATTAAGTTAAATTTTGCCAAATTAAATTTGCGTTAAAATGAAATAAACTGAAATGAAACGAGATCAACTAAAATGCAAATAACCTCAGAACAGGGCCTCTCTCACACACATATGATGTTTCTCATTAAATATAAAATAATTCATGATTACACTTACCTTAAATACTTCATGATTAGTTGATTTTCCCATTAATGATTAGTTATAAAAAAATCACTAAAATTTCTTACTTTATGATTTGATACTATTGATATAAAAGTTTAATTTAATATTCATTACTTATATGTCAAAAATATTACATTAAAAATGAAAAATATTAATGACAATTACCTTATATATTTCATGATTAATAAATTTCACAATTAATAATTGAGCCAGTATCTTGAAATACAATCTTTCCATAATTTATGAAAACACTAATGTTAAAACTGTAAATTAGAAAAAATCAGGGTAAAAATTTTGGTTTGTATTAATTGCAACTAAAACCTTTTACCTTTCTATAATTTTAATTCCATCACATCTTTTCATATGCTTACGGAAAACACCGTCTTTCCTAAAAAAATTCCTCAATAATTAGTTATAAAATTTAGTCGTTAAACTTTCTTACTATAATATCAATTTAATGTTCGGTAGAATATTTGGAGAAAGAGAGTGAATATCACCCAATAATTTCAAATGATATATATTTATATAATATACGTGTCATTGTTTTATATGTAATGTAGTATGTGATATATATCTATATCATGATTAACAGATTTCTCAATCAATCATTACTTATAAGCATGGTAAAGTTTTGGAAAAGTTCATTTTCCATATGTCTAGGGATGACAGTGGGGCAGGTTTTGATGGAGGTTCACCTCGCATCCGCCCCAATGGGGAGGGTATAGATGTAGTATTCGCGGGGTGAGGCGGGTATGTGTATGAAAATTGATACCCGCCATGGGTAATGAGTTGGACATGAATATTAGTTCACCCCCGCCCCAATATACATGCAATGTACATACTAATTCATTATATAATAAACTATTACTTATCCATAATGCACATGTGTTACTGTTAATATTTTCATGTAAATATTATTAAACTTTTAATATTAAAATTATTAATTTTAAAGTAAATTAAGTTTAGATGTTTTTTGGAGATATAAATGTGGTGAGTAAAATGGATTTGAAGTGGGTATGAAAATCCAAGTGGGTGATGGGGAGGGGGTGGTTTTAGATAATACCCGATGGGGTGGAGTGAGTTTTAATATTGTACCCGCCATGGGCAAATGCGGCGGATATGGGTATATGATTTTTTTGGTGGGTATGACTATGGAGGTACCATAATTCGTATCCGTCCCGCCCCATTGTCATCCCGACATATGCCTATGGAAGACTGGTTGAATAAGAATTATAAAAGAATAAAACATTTTAGTTGCATTATTAAAAAATTATTATTCATCGTTATAATTTTATGACCCGATTAATGCAAGTTAAAATTTTTATCTTGATTTCTTTTAATTTGCAGTTTTAACTCTGGTCTTTCCCTAACTTATGGAAAGATCGTATTTTAAGAGATGGACTCTTATGTATGGACATGTATATAATCCCATTATACATAAAATAACTCTTAATTAAAATTACCTTATATATAGAAAGTCTTTTTTAATAACGATTAACAGTTATACTAATCATAAAAACCTCGTTTCAATAGTTTTTAGGTTTAAATCATAATTATTTATACACTGCTATGCATTTTTAAAGTTTTTCAAACTTACAAGAATCTCGTTACATTAAATTGCCCCATTAATCACATCAATTATGAAATAGCCCCGTCTACAGTTAATTGGTTTTAAACAATATATATAAGATTAATATATTTCTCAATTAATTATTAATTATAAAAATTTAATCACTAAAATCATTAATAACTATGAATTTTGGTATGTGTGCAAACTTTTTTTTAATGAAGGGTATATATAGGCTTCTCATACCTTTTCGAAAGTAAATAAAGTAGTTGGCATTTGCCATTACAATGAAACAAAAGACAGAGGCTAAACTAAACTAAGGAAAAAGAGTTTGCCATCAAAATGAGGCTTCACAAAAGCAGCTAAGTTTTTGTTGATTCATGCTTATGCCCTATTTACATTCTTTCATGCAATTCCATCTATCCAAACCTCCACCCCTGTGTTAATTTGGTGATGGCCTGGCATGAGAGAATTATCGATCAACGAGAGCCGGTATAGGTGGCCTGATAGTAGAGATCGGGAAGCCTAATGGTTTCCTTCCTTCCTGATGTTTTTCTAAGATCTGAGCATGTCACCATAATTCCTTCATACTAAAAGTTTGTTTTCAGTTTGAAACCTTTGGCACCTGTAATAGCAGAAAAGAAAGAGCAGATTCTATGCCGAAATGCGCTTACAAGGAAATTGCATAAAAAAAATTGTATGATAGATGCATTCTGATATCAAAGATTAGTGCACATGACTGCATATTAATTCACTATCTAAAATTCATCAGGTTATAGTAAGATGCCATAGAGTTGCATATCACATCTCCATCTCTATCCAGCATATTAGTGCATAAATTCACATATGTAACATCAAAGCCGGATTCCAGATGTTTCAAAGTATCACGTAATGGATGATATTGTATCAGTTACATGCACAAGCAAACAAGATTCATAACCTGCACAATAATGAGTCTAGGGGGGTGAAATCTTGATATCCTAACTGTCGGGATATCCATCTGATCCATTCTAATTAATCCCCTAATCTTTAAATCAAACTGCTCCAATGATAAAGGATTGTTCGATGGATTTCCTAACTTAGTGAGAGAGTCAGCAACCGTGTTAGCTTCCCTGTAAATATGTGTAAGAGGTATGTCCCCCTAAATTGTTCATAAGCCTCACACATCTGGAGTAAAGTGTATAGGGAGATTTGGTGGGTGATTTGTATAGGCTAAAAGTTGCGCACAATCCGTCTCTATACAAGTATAGGTCCAAGCTGCTTTATTCTAATTTTCCAAGGCAAATTCAAGACTCCTAAGTTCAGCCTGAAGTGGAGATGTCTCTTTTGATGTGAAACTGTATGCCCTCATAAATTTTCCTTGTATCTCTAAAAATGACCCATGGGAACTAGGCATACCTTTTACAAATGATGCATCTATATTACATTTTATCCCACACTGCGGTTTGTTCCACAAACACAGCATTGGGGTTTGAACATGTTTTTCCTGAAGTAAGGCATGAGTCCCATTTGAATCCATATATGGTCTACTTCCTTTGCGGTCTGTTCCACAAACACATCATTGGGGGTTTGAACATGTTTTTCCTGAAGTAAGGCATGAGTCCCATTTGAATCCATATATGGTCTACTGCCTTTCCAGACATAGGAGTTCTAGCAAATATATTAAAAGTAAACTCCCTTATATTATGAACAATAGCAGGAACTTAGGTTTGACTACCTTCAAATATATATTTATTTCTTGCATTCCAAAGAGACCGGAAAGTAGTAAGACCTAGAATTGTAATCATTCTAGACCGAGTCTTAGAAAGTGCAGGATATTGTTTGTTTATTAATATGTTTTAAAATTTAACTATATTTACCAAGGATTTTAAGAATTGTATTTTTTTATATATTAAATAAAATATTTTATGCATATTTGCCCAGCAGTATAGCTATTTAGCTTTATTCTTTGTTACAATAGTCGAATTTCACCAATAATCGAGTTCGAACATTTATCATTTAAGATACACATCTTATTTTAATAAAAAAATATATGAATTTTTTTAAAAAGAGAATTAAATAAAAATTAGTTATGAAATAATTTGGACACTCAAAAATAATATTAGTAATATTAAAATTAGAGTGTATTAATTTTTTTTTCATTTATGAATGTCTAGAGAAAATATTAAAATATGTGATTAATTTTTAAATAATTATAAACTAATAATTATAAGGCAAAGTTTTGGGAAAAACGGTCTTTCCATAGTCTTATGGAAAGACGCGGTTTAATTATAATTAATAAAATAACAAAGAATTGTGTTAAAAGGGGTAAGTGTAAATTATGAAATAATATTTCTGCTAATTATAACTTTTACTATATATAAATAAAGAAATTTATTTTTTGAAAGGCCTATAATTAAAAAATTACATAAATTAAAATGGTTATAAAATATAAAATGTGTATAAATATCTTTGGGTTAAAAACGCAAATATAATATAAAAATAATGTATTTTGGTCTCAACTATAAATATCAATTCGGGCGGTAAAAACTTTATCGCTCAATTTCCCCACCCAATTTGGTTCCTGATTCAATGGATGATGTTAGTCACGTGGTGGTTAATGAGCCTCCCCACTTTCCATTACCTTCCTAAATACTTGCAAATTTGCAATCATATCACTTCGCTTTGTTATTCTTTCTAATCGGATCGTCTTAATTACTTTGTCTTTTTCACTTACTGGTTAGATTATTTGTGATTTGATTACGTACGTATATCAAAATTGTGTTTGTATTTATTTACACAACTTATAAGAGGGTGGTATCTCAGATTCAATTCAGTTAAATGAATTCGTTAATTTGTTGTATTATATATATTTTTGGTAGAGTTTTAATATTTTCTTTTACATATTTTAGGTAATAATATTTCATTGTTACTCAAATTCGATTCGAGGTGTATATTGATTGAATGGTTGTTGTTTGTATTGTCGTTTCTTCTATACATAATACATATTTTTTTTCAAATTTAGATAATTATCACTCTCTTTACGAAGAAATGAGTGCATATGAATAACTCTATCCTAATTCGTAGATATGACACCAAGCAAATAACATATTCTTAGGATTATAAATGAGTGCATATGAATAACTCTATCCTAATTTGTAGATATGACACCAAGCAAATAACATATTCTTAGGATTATATCAACTATGGGTGATAAGTCCAGTACTATAGGTGTTGAAATCTCAATATAATATACTGTTTACAATTATATATTTATATTTTATCTCATTACATTCTCCCTTTGTAGTTAATGGAAACAATAAGTTTAATAAGTTGTGTCGTCCAGTGGAGAACAATCCATTGCAAACCAAACAAAACAACATACCACAACAAAAAAACCAACCGGATTCACAAGAACACCACAGGTAATCATCCCAAACATATTCAGAGAATTATTGTGTAATTTCTTTTCATGATTAATATTTTTAACTAGTTTATATATTTGTGAGATGAGCTGTTTGGACCCAATTCACAATAATGGATTATAGGATATGTATTGGTATTTTTTGAAGTTCTGCTATATGTTTAGTTTTGTTTCATAGTTACCAAATCATAGATTAAGTAAGGTCATTTTGTGCTATTTGTATAGACTTATTTTTAATTACTCTATTCATTTTTTCTCAAATGGGTAAAGTTACGAGTATTAATCAAATAGATGACATAAGCAACTCCAACTCACATTGGGTAGGTCACAACAAGATGTTACTGACGGTAGTGATGAAACCATTCAGCAAAGCATTGCATCGGCCACAAAGAAGCCAAATGGTAAACATTCTCTAACAAAAAAATTCACATTTTATGAAGTCATGATTTTGTTATACAGTAAGGTTGATGTTTTAAACTAATTTTTCAATTCAATATTGATTGGAATATACTTGAAAATAATTTCAAAATTATATTTTGAGTGCAGCAAAAAAGAGGGGTGTTACATTAATGGTTCATATTTGGGGTCGACCGACACATTTACCACGTATTGAGATTGAGTTTGATGAGGATGGAAAACCCGTAGGACGATCCATACATACATTTTCAGAATTATTGGGTACTATTGCTAGGCATAACCAATATTGCCCCATTGATGTAGAAGATTGGCGTAAGATGGCCGAGGAAAATAAAAATGACATGCTTGCTATCATAAAGGTAAATGGAGAAAATGGAGATTGAATTTTTGAAATTATTTTTAAATTTTGTTAAAAATACATTTTTATCATTTTGTAGGCACGTTTTGATATCACACTGGCCGATGAGTCATATATTCTAAGATCCGTTGGTTATAAGTGGTGGAGTTGGAAGTCTGAATAGAAAGCTTATTATTGGTATCGTAATCTTGTGGAATATAACATTCCCGAAAGTGAACCACGTGTCTCAAAGAACAATGGCTCGATATTATTCAATATTGGAATAGAGAAGACACCGTGGTAGATTACTAAACTTTATGTCTTAGTATCTTTTTACTAAATTTTCAAATTTTAATGTAGTATAAATTTGTCTTTATATGGGAGGTGTCAGAAAAAACAGATAGCAAGATCTAGTAAGAAAATGAATCAAGCTACATGGAAGTCCTCATTTGAAAATGTTTCTAACAAACAGGTAACACTAGCTACATTTTTCTATTTTTTAAAATTATTGTTCAACAATAATATTTATATTGAATATGTGTTTTGATTGGGAAAAATAAATAGGTCAGAAGCATCTCGAGCTGACTTGTTTAAGCTATGCTACACTAGGAAGAAGGAAACACTAGCAAATGTTATAAAGGC
The DNA here is from genome assembly GCA_032355605.1 of Rubia tinctorum. Taxonomy (NCBI): domain Eukaryota; kingdom Viridiplantae; phylum Streptophyta; class Magnoliopsida; order Gentianales; family Rubiaceae; genus Rubia; species Rubia tinctorum. The sequence continues at coordinate 12,535 of JAULKM010129348.1, forward strand.
CACAGTGAGATTTAGTTAAAGTGTATAACTAATATATGAAACTCACATACTTTTAGATTACAAATGAATTCTATTTGCAGAATAATATGGAAGAGTTGAAAAACAAACTTGATGAAGGTGAGGAAGATATAATCGAGCTAGACGACATTTTTGCACAAGTGATTGGACAAGAAAAACCAGGATACGTTTCTAATGTTTCTCCTCAGATTTATGGTGAAAACTTCCATGAGATTTATGGTGAAAACTTCCATGATGCAAATCAGCTAAGTGCGTAATGATCGAGCAGACAAAAAAATTGTTGAAGCAGAAAGAGAAGTTGCAAAACTACGTGCTCAACTATCAACTCAACAAAATGATACTTTCAACCATAAGAATTTTTCACACATACCACACCAAACCATTGAGGTGAAAATTTATTTTCATAATGTAATTTATTTAATGCATTCACTCTTTTACATATGATTGGTGAGAAATAGTTTTCTATTATAAATTTAATTTCATGAAACTTACATGTAAACATTAACATTTTTTTTACAGTTGGAAGATGGTGCATTTGTATCTTTGAAAATATTGGTAGGTCCAAGTAAAGTAGTTGCAAAAGGTTATCTTGAAAGTAAAGATTCAACCAAGGAAGTTGGAAAAGAAGAATTAGGGCCAGGTTGGTGTGAAATCATGATACTTAATGCAGTTTATTCCGACGAATGCCTGATTCGCTGTTATGATGGCTATAAAACAATTAAAGATGTGATTGGCAATGTGGTAGCTTGACCAATGATGCTGGTATGTGCTAAATACTTATTTATCCTTTGCTATACAAATATACATAAATTACATGTCTTTCTATACATAAATTATATGCATGTGTCTATCTTCTTTATTGAGAATCTATGTTTTGAAATTGATGGTTGTTAGTACACTTTTGAAAAAGCTGAGTATGTAACAAAATCTTATGACCATGTTTGTTCATTTTTTAAATTAGTTTTTCTTCTGAATAGAAGATGGTTTATCATTGCTTTTTAAATTACAGTTTGGATGAGAGTATATGCATTTACTACCTACATATATTTTTAGATCGTGTTCACAGTGAAAATTACACATGTAGTTGTATCATTGTTAAATATAGTGTTTGGTTGAAAATCTACAAAAAATATATACATTTTAAAGTTATTGATATCAAGTTTTTTTATGCACATGTCACTCGATCTCAACGCATTTAAAAAGAGTGACTACATCACAGCGTTTGAAAGATATTATCATTCACTTTATTATCCTAGTTAGAATTAGTTTAGGGTCATTTATTGTTAAAGACATGTTATTTTGGGTCATTTATTGTTAAAGACATGTTATTACCCTAATGTTATATGAATGTCTTGGATTTGATCTAAGGAAATCCAAATTAACAAAATTTACTTCTTTCTATTACTACTTTATCAATTTTAAAGTACATTAATTATGATACTTCTACTAATTAAACTTTCCAGAATTGAGGAGGGAAATTTTAAATACTTGCATATGTTAGAAACCCTGTTGCTAAATTTCAAAGAGTGTGTGACATTAGTTCCTTGTGTTTCACCAATATTTATTTAAATTAGTTTTAAGATTTAAATTTGGACAATTGGTATTCTAATTCAATTGAAAATCAAGTTTGGCACCCCCTTATAAAATTTATCCTTTGAAAATATCCATATTATTGTTTATGTCATGCACAACTATGGATAAACTAAAATACAATTCTAAAACGAGTAACAATTACAAAAAAAAAATCATTTGAATAATAAATAACAAGAATTTACTTTGCATTGAGCAATGCACAACTGGTGTATATTGCTAATATAAAATAGCATGTATGGTTTTCCAAATTTTATTCCCTTATTGTCCCTATATAGTGTTCATTATTCTATGTTCATACATGTAATTTCCTCTCAATTGTTTTTTCTTTTAATGCCCGCTAACATAAGTTGAATGTGAATCCCAAACATTAATCTTTTTTTATATGTCACACATTTTGTCGGACTAATTAAACTATAATGTTAAAAAAAGATTTTTTTTACAATATATATATTGTTACGTATTTGACTGAGTGTACTTCAATAACAAGAAATTTCAATTGCTAGCACAATTTTGATGATTTTGGTTTATGGGATGTGCATGTTACGTGCGTGTGTTAAAAAAAAGGAAATGGATGCCTAAAATCTAGGTCGGTAGTAGTGAAAGGTACCTATTCATTCAGTAAATGTTTCATGGTGAGAATGTTCATGGTACCTGAAACCCGCCAATGAAAAAAAACTTAAAACCCAATCGTAATATATATAGCCCTAAATATACACAACATTTATCATTGGAAAAAAAATTCATGGTCAACTTAGAAGCTCCCGTAAAGGTTAAATATTTCAAGAATCAAACTGAAGACACAACAATAATAGTGAGATGTTTTTCTTCTTCTTCTTCATCTTCATCTTCAGGTTTAAGTGTACTAGTGATGCAATCATTGGTGTTGGAGTATGTATATCAAATGTATATAAATGGGTACAATGGACTAATGATATGGTGAAACTTATGAACACTCATCTTTCTTACATATACACATAAGAGTGTAAAGCAACAATTCTTCACTTTAATTTAAAAATGGGAGGGTTCTTGCATTCGAGGAGAAGCAAATCTGGTCTTTTCTCCGAAATTATGTTTCATTGGGGGTATCGTGTATCAACCCTATTGTGCGAGAATAAGTTCACTTGTTTGAACAAGAAGTGCACGAAGTTGAATGAATTTCTAAGAAGCACTACTTGTGATATCGTAAAGAACCCAAAATGTATGGAATCAATGAATCTGAACATTAAAGGAATCGCGAAAGTCGTGACATGAAGATAATCATTGAAGTTTGGTTTTACCTAAATTTGTAAATTATATCAATTATGTTCCAACATCTACTATCTAACCAAGTTTGTAGAAAAACGTAAAACAAGAACACATAGACTTGGTTACGCAGTTTGGTGAAAACCACCTATATCTGCGGGGCCTGACCCAGTTTAGAATCAATCCACTAATCAGAAAGAGATAGTACAATGAACACTAGACAACTATACTTATCTTTTCTAATTACAATGAGTGGATTTTGCAAGCTCCCCTCGCTACTGATCCACCTTGATCAGACTCCCTCTGACCTCGATACTCGTCGATGCTGAATCTCCCCCTCCTGAGTAATTAAGGCATATGATTATGAACTTTGATCAGAGAGTGTTTATTATGTTGGAACACAACTTGAGCTCTTGGCTACTCTGAATATATGAAAACCTGGATGCAGATTTTGTTCAATTAAATACGTAAGTAGGTTAGCCAAAATGTCCATGAATATATGCAGATCGCACATCTCATGTTTCTTGTGCGAATGAAATTCTATCTCCACAAAATATTCTGATAACAATCAAACCCCTTGGAGATAGTAATTCCCAAATCTAATCCACTAAAATAAGGAATTAGAATATTTCGTCCATATCTTCATCATAGCCGAATTTCTCTATCAATTCTAATTCTATAATTCTAATCCAATCCCATATATACTGGAATTGATATATCCTACAATCATATACAACCCGGACGAAATATTTCTTCTCGGATTTATCAACACACTCCTCCATATCTCACAAACCTTCCTTCTTTGATGTTACAACATAACCATTCCATATTTGCATAATTTCCACAAATTACCAACTTGATAAGTTGACTTTACAAGCTCCCCCTTTGCCATTTTGTGGACCCATCAATCTTTTGGATTTTTAAACTATCAACCATGTAAATAGAGTAATCAAACCAATATGGATATGAGCTTAACTTTTAGCTCCCACAAAATTTCATATCTTCAAAACAAAGTATACCTCAACATCCATCTTGGAACATCAACAGACAACCAATAAGAAAATTTTAGAAAACCATTTAACCCATGTTTGAACATTAGTCCAACTGACTGTCATAGATCCGAGAATAAAAATATCAAAAACATATCCAATTATGCCAGCAAAAAAATATCCAGAATATCCCTATAAGCAAAGAAGAAATCCAAAATGACCATAACATCCAGCTAGGGTTAAAAATAATATCCATCTAGAAATCCAAAATAACAATAATCAGCAATTACATCCAAAAAACAGAATCCAAAAGAAATCCAAAAGTACTCCCTCTTGGGGCCATAAAAACATGCCAAAGCAATAGTTCCAGAGACAGCAATCAGAAAATCAAGCATTAAAATATTCAAATCTCATCATCCATCTGTGCTAATTCAACTTCTAATGCAGCCTGCTGAACTTTGAATGCTGCAATCTTTGCTTGAACTGCTACTTTCTAGGCCTCTTTTGCTTTCTTGACCATATCACCCGAGGAGCTCCCAACTTCAGAGACTATCCATGGAAAATCACGTGTTTTTCTTGTAGAGAAGGTTCCGGAGTTAGCCTTTACTAGAGTAGCATCTATTATCACATCATCATTCTTAACTGACACCTTACTCATTTTAGCCAAAACTGAGATAATGCATGATGTGGTAGATAATTCTTCATTCTTGAGGAGATGGCTTGGAACACCATATTTTCTTGGATAATTCTTCCCAAATCGACTGGAATTTTCTTCCTAATGCAGTATAATAATTTGGCCATTTCTCTTATCAGGGCTGAGGTGTTGGTAGATGCAGTCCAGCATTTTATAGCAATTTACGATAAGCAAAAGTACCTACTGGTTAGACTTGACATGGCTGCATTCCCCTGCTCCGGCCATATAGTCACTAAGCCTCCAGTGATTTCAGTCAATATCTAGTCATTAGTCACTTCCAGATCCTGAACATAAGCAGTTTTAAATCCAGGAGCTGTCAAACCAAGTACTTTGTTGATCCTTTCAGCAGAGAATTCCATTACCTTTCCTCGTACATATACCCATACCAGCCAAAATCAACATCTAAGTTCTCTGCCATGCCATTGGGATAGAAATCATGTACCAACCCCTTATTGTATCTCTTGAACACTATGGCTGCAGTTATGCACCCCAAGTAATCAAGGAAGGCAATAAAGTCACATTCCTTAAAAGAGACTCAAGATCCAGAGTTCTCTCTGATAGAATGTTCAATCTGCTAATGGTCTCCCAACCGTCTTGACATACTTTATTATAGAAGTCTTCATTCAGTGCATCTCTACCAAATGGCGCTTTCCTAGAACTCTGGCCAACTTCCTTCTTCACTCTCCTTTGCTTCCTTTTGGGCTGACTTGATTCTGCTTCAGCCTCAACAACTTTCCTCTTGGATCTCATTGTTTAAACAAATTCATCCAGTACTTCATCACTGGTATATGTCAGATTCTGCAAGTTCTCCTCCTGTGTTTGAACACTAGTTCCAGAGTCACTTGCCTCCACATCAATAATATCAACCTCCTCTTTCTCATTTTCATGCTGAACTGATGTTGGAACATCATTAGTCATCACCTTTTCTGCTAAACTCTCATCTCCCCTTGTCTCTATCTCAGGGGTCTCACCATACACATTCTCAGCATTCTCAATAACCTGATCTCATACTTCAGGTTCATCAGGCAATTCATTAACTTCTTCCTCATTGAGTGATCCACCACCCATATCATGGTCTTCATCATGAACTGATGTTTGAACATCAGTTTCACCACCTTCCTCAGTTTCATCAATCTCTATCTCCACAGCATGTTCCACTTCAGCATCCACAATCTCCATCACAGGTGGGGCTATATTCCTAAGCTTTTAAAATTCTCAGCAACATGATGATAAAAAACTTGAACTACTTTGTAACTATAGGAGCTCAACTCATTTAAATTTTCAGGCCAATCATTTACTCTCCTCAATCTGAGTCTTCCTGGACCAGAGACTTTAGTATACACACACATAACTTTCTTTCCTTCATACTATATTCATGCTAATTCAGTTAACGTAGGGTTCTAATCCTCCATGTACTAAATGTCCCCTATAATGCCTTCAAGCAGGTGACTTAAATCATACCCATTTATTTTCCCCAACAAAGACTTAAAAACCTTCAAATCTACCCTCTTATTATGCTTTATATAATACTCATTACAGTCATCAAAAGATTTAAACCACTTACCGTAAAAGTGAAGGATTTTCCTCTATAGAAAAAGCCTCTGGTATTGGAGCATTCTTTGGTTGGCCTGAAGATACAACTAGTATCCCTGGTTCTTGAATCCCTTCAAAGTTTTCTAGCACGCAGCTCTCTGTGAGTTGAATTTTCTTCTCAGCCTCTGATCCGAACAACTTCTTGAAAGCACTGCTCTTTTCCATATCGAGTGTTATGAATAGAAAATTTGGTAATGTTGTAGGCAAAAATTCTGAGAGTCTGGGATACTTACTTCCTCTTTGTCATAGGGTTTTAGTGCGCAAAGATCGAGCACAATCTCACAGTATTAGGAAAACGCCTAGAGAATAAGGAGACAAAGAAGTTGCGCAAGAGAGGCAAAGTGGGGAGAAGATGGAAGGTGAAATTTTCTAATTTTACTTTCCTTTTTTTTCTCTAAAGAACAACACCGCTTTTTCTCTTTCCAAGGTAATAATACCTTTTCAACTATCAACCATAAAGATCAAATCATTCTCTCTCTCCAAATTAACTTTCCGTATTCCAACATGCACACACCTCTTCCATATTTTTGTATTTTTCTAATTTTGTGTGTGTTTTTCTGATTTGTTTACAAAAAAAAAACAAAATATTAAGCTAAATCAAAATCTTGTAGAGATGTACCTCAAATATGGCACACACCTAGGTGTAGCCCGAGGAGCTCAAATGTGGCATAATCCAATGACTTTATGAAAATATCAGTAAATTGTTCTGATGTTGGAACATAAGCCACTATAACTTCCTTTCTCTCAATAAGATCTCGAATAAAGTTATGCCTTATATCAATGTGTTTAGTTTGAGAATGTTGGACTAGATTTATAAATATATCAATAGCACCTTTGTTGTAACATAAAATCTTTATTGGCCCTTGATGAATTCTATAATAATCGTGCACAGCAACTTATAGCAGCAAGATATTCAGCTTCAGCAAATGACAAGGAAATATAATTTTGTTTCTTACAATAAAAAACAACCACCAGTAGTACTTTTGCGATCATCTGCATTACCTGCCCAATTAGAATCACTATAG